>JAMQGT020012508.1:0-83212 GCA_024447675.2 Pterophyllum scalare | reverse complement strand
TTACTAAAGTCAAGCATTTAGTGACTGAAAGCGTGGACAATTATTTTTGCCACCCGCCTTGGTGCACGCTTGCGAAATACGGGCCGGAGAGTATTTAAAGCCTCGATTTAATCAGGTTTGCAACAGTCAGTTTCCTGCAGAATGCACAAGTGCTTAAAGCTGGGAAAAGCATGTGATGTTATGCTCTTTGTACAGCTGTGGTAGTCGCCTCGAGGTGTGTTAAATTTATTTGGAATGCCAGGTAGTTCTCCGAAGGAGCACGTAATCCGTCTGGACGGACCGCTTTAAGCTGCGAGGGTGTTGCTTTGGCTCTGTGCTGTAGCCTTAACCCTGAATCAGAGAACAAGGCACTAACATCCAGCCATGGCTCTGCTGTTTAGCGCTGTGAGCAGAAGAGCTGACACTGAGATCTGCAACATTACTAATCAATTCATGGATTTACAGAACATATTGATATGTCTGCTGAAGTGAAGCCATGGAACAGGATTAAATCAGATGTCAGAATAACATATGACTCTTAAAGTGCATCTTTCAGGTGTTGCTGAACGACGATGCTCACAGGTTCGATTCTTTTCATTTTATTGAAACAGTCGACGCTTCACTAAGAGTCCTGCTCTTACACTGTTAGGTTTGATTTCTCGCTCCCTCGGTGGGGCTGCTTGTTTTTGACCCCCGTTTGCCTTTTTTTTTTTTTAATTAACTAATTGCACATCATTAGACAATGACCTGCAGGGCCTTCCAGTTCCTTCAACACAATTACGCAATTGCGGCATTATGCTAATAAATCTTGGTGTTTGTTGTCTTCTGCAGTAGTTTAGTGGGACGTCAGTCATATGCTCATTGCGGTGCACATTCCTGCTCTTTGTTCTGCTGATTTCCTGGAAATGAGATTCAAATTTGACCACATTTGGATGGAAGCTTGACCGGCGAGTCTATCAGTGGAGTAACAGAGTGTAATATAAATGTTTCCAGGATGAGCGTGTAGCGTTTGTTAGAAACAGGGCAGCATGGGGATAGCAGAAACAGCAGAAGGAGTTTTTCTCAGTGTGGGAAGGCGAAGAGCCTGAGAGCGAGATGTAACCGGCGGATACGGGGTCACGAAGAGGTTCTTCAGGAAATCAAGTTTTAGACGAGCTGCACCTCTGCCGCCCTGATCCGAACTGAGAGTCTTCCTCCGCTCGAGAGGCGGTGGAGAGAGATGAGAGTCAAGGTCAGGTGAAGCGGTGAGTAGTTTCCCTTTGGGGAAGGAGAGCTAAATGCCAAGTACTATCAGAGTGAAGGGCTGCACTGTGGCCTGAAGGTGTAGCAGCACAGGCTGGATTCTGTTTCATCATATTCAGACGGGGCTGACGTGACCCGAGGACTTCCACTGATTTGTAATAACTCAGATACAAATGGTGACGTCTGTCTCTTCCACCTTGTCTTGTGTCGTTTCACCGAGACCACCTGAAGGAAATTACTATCTTTATTTTTATGAAGCGCCATCCTGTGCAAATTAAAGTGTCAGTAATCTCCGGCTTCATTTGCTTTCTATTAAAGTCCAAATGCATCAGCTTCGTCCGCCCTTTCTTTGGGGGGGTTTATTTAACTCCGACTAAACAGCAGGAGTTGGGGGGCAAGCAACGGGTTTTCCTGTTTCACGTCTTCATTAAATACAAAGGTGTCGGTGAAACATCTGTCCTGGTGTTAGACATGATGTTTTCTCTGCCCTGAGGTGCTCCGAGGAGAATTATCTTACCAAAATATGACACATCACTGTCTCCGTGTGCTCGTTTGTTCATCCAATCTGCTTCAAACATGGTGGGCGTATTTCTGCAGACCTGAGTTTGAGGTTGGGTGGATGAGCGGTTCTCATCCTGCTTGAGCTAAAGTTTGGTGTCTCTCGTTCCTTGTGGTCCCCCTTAGTGACTGATGTCTGCTCCACTCTGTGTGTAGGAGGAGGGGAATTTGTCTGAGTGGTCCAAAAACAGCAGCCTGAGGCAGAACGTCCCTTTGGTCTGACCACGCAATTCCATCCACTCCGGAATGCATCGGCATCTTCCTCTGTCCGCACTCCCACCTCTGCACCAAAGTTCATTAAATCCTGATAGTTTGAGCAGAATCTTCCTGATGTCTGCCTCAGAGTGGAAAGCAAAACGAAATTCAATTCAATTTCATTTATATAGCGTCAAATCAAAACAAAGAGTCACCTCAAGGCACTTTGTATTGTGGGTAAAGACCCTACAATAACACAGAGAAAACCCAACAGTCAAAACGACCCCCTACGGGCAAGCACATGGCGACGGTGGGAAGGAAAAACTCCCTTTTAACAGGAAGAAACCTCCAGCTGAACCAGGCTCAGGGAGGGGCGTCATCTTTTATTTTTTCATCTCTCTGCTTTCAAAAACGCTGATTTCACTGAGATTCAATTTGTATACATTTAGAATGATGCTTATGAGGAAGATGAACCAAAGACAGACTTATAGCAAACCAAATTATTCTCTACATGCGTATTTATGAGGGCACTCGAGTTAATCAGATTTAGAAAACTCCATTTTACTTGTATTATCCCAGTGTTTATTCATTTCTTTGGAGAAATGTCGCATTTATTGGTCTGGTCACTGTTTTATTCTTGGAAGATTTTGGTGGAGTTTTTCATTTTTCTTTGATTTCTTTTGAGAGTTTAACAGACAGAATAGAGAGACTGTAACTGTAATAAAGAGGCTGTCCAAAGAAGGATTTAAGCATCTGCCAGAAATACTCAATTTTCATATATAATAAAGGGATGTGCACAGGATTAGCAAGCTCGAACTCTCACTTAAGAAAAGTAAAGTCAGCATCTGAAATTGTGGTTAATGAGGGAAAAACACAAGACACCAAAGCTGAGTTAAAATCAAGCAGAATGAGACTGATGGAAAATTCAGCCAGCGCCCTGAGCCTGAATGTAAAGGCTGCAGTGATGTGATGTGTTCACGTGCCTCCCGCGCAGCCTCAGAGACGTATTAGCAGCATATTGAAGCTTCAAGGCTCATGAAAATGCCTCTCGCAGCGTCTCTCAGAGGCTGAAAGCTCCACTCTTTAGAGCTAGTGCTGCTCGGCCGGGCTGCCACCGCCGCCTATTTAAAATGCTCCTCGTGCTGCTGGTGAGTTTTGCCTGTTTTCCCCGTAGGCCCGAGTCACAGACCTCAAGTCCTGCGTCATCGTTTTGAGGATCCTCAGAGACATGTGCAACCGGCTGCCTGTGTGGCAGCCTCTCAAAGGATGGGTATGTGACGGCCTCAGAATCAGAATAATGTTTGATGCAGACTGCAAGCTTTATCTGAAGTTTGTCCTTTTAAAAGTGCTGCGTATGTGTGATGTGTAATAAACTGTCCCAGCTACAGAATCCTGACTGAGTGATTTAGTTTATCCTTCACTGATGAACTTCTGTCCTCTGCAGCCTCTGGAGCTGATCTGTGAAAAGGCCATAGCCACCTGTAACCGGCCGCTGGGTCCAGGTGAAGCCCTGCGCCGCGTCATGGAGTGCATCGCCTCAGGGATCCTCCTCCCAGGTCAGTGATCAGTGCGACCAGTGCATTTACACTTTCACTCTGCTAAACTGTCCACAGCCACATTATAGAGTGTTAAGTTAATGTGTACTCATCCCAGTTTGGCTTAGATTAGATTAACATGGCTAAATTTAAAAATCTGAAGAAACTGAAACAATAACTTCTGAGGAAGCAGCCAAAGAAGGCTCCCCTTTCCACAGGAGTGGCAGTGGTTTAAAAAAGAAAAACTGAGGCTCGGGCTAAGGTGGTCGTTTACCTGACAAACAGAAACATTTTGACATAAGTCTAGGGAGAGGAGTCAGCTAAACAGGAAAAATCAGTCTGATCTGAGACAAAAACAATGGAAGCAGGTGATCCGGAGAAACTCACTGCAGTTACCGGGGAAAAAAATTACTGAGCGCATCCAGCAAGGCCATGCTTTTTGTTTTAACTGATTTATTTTGTACGATATCTGAAACAATTTTTATGTTACACTTATTACAGTATGCCTTTGCACTGGGAAAACCTAGTGGTGAATGGGGCCCTATTACAGTAGTCTTAATTTTAAAAAAAATTTTCAGGTCATATTTTGTGCTCTCGACTTGTAAATCTTTTTTGTGGGGGCGGGGTAAATAATTACTAAACTACTGCTTCTACTAATAATAATACTACTACTACTACTAATAATATAACAGATCAGCAATAACAACCTAACAGCAGATGTGTCATACTTTGTTGCTGATTTGCAGTCTCACTGAATATATTTACAGTCTTTAAAACAGCAGAAAGTTTGAATACTCTACAAAAGAAAGAGAACAGGGGTGTGTGTGTGTGTCTGTGTGTGTCCGTCTGTGTCCTAACTGCAGCTTCGCTGTAGTGTTTCTTTGTGACACTTGTTTGAACGACAGGTTTTCATTGATCGCTGCCCCTAAGCATTTATTTTCATTTACAGCCTCAGTCCAGTCACCATTATTGTCTCAAAATATTTGCCGTCATTTTCTCTGAGTTTAACTGAAGAGTCACAGATTTGTGTTCACGTGTTTGTGAGTGGGGTCCAGTGATGGAAAGGGTTCGCAGCAAAATACAATGAAGCAATAACGAGCTTAAAGTCCCGAAAACCTCCAGAAAAAGAGGACACACGGGGAATCACAGCGAAGGTGAACAGGTCACTACACCTTACAGGGCGCAGCCGCAAACAACCACACCTGAGGAAGTGGACAAAGACAGGAAGTAAAATCAGCAGCGAAACAGAAACAACAAAATAAAACAGAAAGTGACTAAAACAGAGACATGAAGAAGGAAACACAGATGACACTCTGAAAGTTTAAGCACAAAAAACTAGAAAAGTGACCAAAATTCCTTAGACAGTTATAACTGGAGGATTTCCATGATGTAACCTCTCAACATATATGGTCCTAAAAATTCCTGGCAGGCTGTGGCGTCCCAGTGGATCCATAGCAGCATGATTTCATTCAGTTAAAATTGGTGATGGAGTGTTTTTTTCTGAATCATGGGAACATTTATCCCCAGAGACCGTGAAATGTTCCCTATTTACCTCCAAACAGAAGCAGAAAGCTGCTCTCACATTCAGTTTTTCCAGTGCTGCTCACGGTCGAGTTTGAACGCTGCACGTGGGAAACCTTCGGCTCGAGCGAGTTTGTCCCTGTGATGATGCAAAAGCATAAATTCTGGCTCAGGGTTTCCTTCAGCACTGAGGGCAGTTTGTTTCCTGGATGCACTCGCGGTCACTGAGTAGTTGTTCAGTCTGTACGCATTAAAGCAAGGTGAGCTCGTTTGATAGCACCTTTCAGCACTGAGGCTTCACTGAGTGCTTTACATAAGACACAAACGCATTAAGGCAGCAGGAGTCACGTTTACCTGTTGAGTGAAATAAAAATGAGTTCACAGTGTCTGACTCTGTTTCCTGTCTGAGTCAGGACCGTCTGCCGAGACACTGTGTGTTTTTTTTTTTTTCCTCCTTACAGGAGGTCCAGGAGTTCACGACCCCTGTGAGAGGGAGCCCACGGATGTCCTGTCTGACCTCAGCGCCCAGCAGGCCGACGCAGTCACGCACAGCGCTCAGGTCAGTGAGCGTTACCGCCCACCTGCTCTGGTGCCGTCATGCTTTCCTCCTGCAGTGTGAAGCTTTGTATACTAAACTCTGCACTACAGCTACTATTGATCATTTTCATTTTCAATCAGTTATTTGGGCTATAAAAATGTGAAGAAGTCCCACAGAAATATCCCAGAGCTAAAGCATCCTGTTTTTGGCTTTTTTGACTAAAACTGGACCTGATAGGCTGAAGACGGCTGTTCCAAAGTTTAGATCAGAGACCCTGATCACATGATCCGAAACCCTGATCACGTGATCAGAGGCTGAACACTGGAGGAAGGTCTCAGCAGGGCTGCTGTATATGCAGGAGCCTGGCCATGGTGGGTTTTGTATGTTATTAATAAAGTTTTTAAATAAATCTTGTTGAAGGGAAGCGAGAATTGGTGTGCTAAAGTTCAGTTATTGGTTGACAGTAGAGGTTTGATTTTTGTGATGTTGCTTAGATGAAAGTAGCTGGATACGCTTTGAAATCCGAGATTCAAAGTTCAACTGCTGGTCAGAAATAATACAAAGATCTGACGTTGGCAGCGAGTGGGCCGATGTAATGGCTGACCTCTTAGAGAAGCTGCCGGGGCCGGACACCAGAACCTCAGTTTTGAAGAAATTTAAAGACATCCAGTTCTTAATGGCCGTGAAGGATGCACGGAGGTAGGAGAGGCCATTGAGTTATTGGTAGTAATGACTCAGTAGATATCAGTTATATCTGCTCTGTTTTTACTCACATAAAGGCCCCCCTGTGTATTGTAGGGTGACTCTCTCTCTCCCCTGGGGGGGTTTAGTGTTATGTACTCTTCAACTCTAGCGACTGTCTTGAACAAGGATGTTGTTACTATGTAGTACCTGCATTCATGGAAACTCACAAAACATGCCTTTCATGTAGAGATTATTAAGCTGTGATCATCCCTCTGAAGAAGTCGTTTCTTCCCTGTTGCACAATGACCCACAGTGAGGTCCTTTCATTTACAAACCTTGGCATTGCCCAAAAACCTATGGGCCTAACTGTGCTTACACTACAATATTGTATTACCACTTATCCCCTTTGGTTCAGGTAAATTACATTTACCTCTCGCTCTTTGGCTCTAGCTGCTAAGAAGTTCCCATCCATAATATGCTGTTTGCTCCAGGGGCGTGAACCTTAAAAGCTTCAATTAAAGGACTCCGTGTCTCACCCCCCGGGCCGCAGCGGTCCAGGTTTTAACTGCTCCCACGGGCGGTGAAAGCACCTTCAGTTTCATCAAGTCTGAGCTGTTTGGGTTTTACTAAAATACATAGATTTTTTTTTATTTAGAGTAAATCACTAAAAACTTTAAAGTCCAGTTGGGAATTTGTCAGTATTTTCAGAGCTCAGTGAAGTCCAAACTCAGCTCTTCCCTGGAGAGCTGCAAGCCTACAGATGTGCTCTGAACTCGGAGATCCATTTTCCATCTAAAGCGCCCTTCTTTATGGATGTTAGCTTTACATCTTTCCCTCTGAGTAATTCCCTGCTATAAAAGCAGCCACAGCTAACTGAGTGTAATCAGCTCGTGGTGACAAAGAAAAACTCAGACTCAGCCCGTGAGACCATGACCCCCCCCCCCCAACTGCACCGAATTCAGCATTTTTTCCAGGAAATCGGACACGTAACCATCCTCCCCGCTGCACCGATTGATGGTGGGTTATTTAAAGCGAGTCTTGGGCCTGCGCCAGTGAAGCCCCGAGCTCACGTCAGCACTATAAATAGTTGAGTGTCCGCAGGAGCTCGGTCTGACCTCAGATAAGCTGCCCCTCAGTGCTGCGGAGGCTTTGACAAACTGGCAGCCTAATTAGCCGTCTAATGAGCGTGGGAACACTCCCCCTCAGATACACCCACACCAGCACTACTACAACTGCTTCCACCACCACCGCCGCTGCTGCACATTAAACACCAAAGTCTGCCCCCGGGCGGACAGTGTGAGGAATATAAAGACATCCTCAAACTCATGTTTGTTTTGGTCTCTTGATGAAATGCAAGTCTGGGAATATATTTTTCCTCTTTTTTTCCTGTTCCTCCTTTGTTTGCGCCCACAGAGTGTTTATGCCTCCTCTCTGTAATGCATGAAGTTTCTCCCAGCAGAATTAGTCGGTTTGCACAAGTTTTCCCCGATAATTAAAGCACATTGATCGAAGACTAAATGGCCCTGCTTCTCCTGTGAGTGCAGGAGGGTTTCTGTTGCTTAAAAGCACCACAGCGATGTGCCCTTATTCTGTCTGCTGTGTGTGTTTCAGCATGCGTTACGCCTCCTGGCCTTTGGACAGCTTTACAAGGTCTTGAATATGGATCCTCTGCCCGCCAGCAAGCCCTCACCGAGGCTGTTAGAAGGTGCGTGCACAGCTGTTTGTGCTCTTTGTTTCTGTGAATCTGTCTGTATCCACCTGTATCTGTATCTCATCTTTATTTAAGCCCTCTGTTCAGATGCAGTCCTGGCAGTATTAATGAGAACATCATGCACACGTGTGTCTGTGTGGGCCGCGTCACGTTCTAAGTGCTCTCTCGGCTCGTTTCCGCTCTGCAGGCAGCTGTCAGAAGAGGCTCCGGGAGGACATCGGGTCGGACGACAGGGACTTCATCAAAAGGATGAAAGGTGACTTTGACCGTGAGCTCGCTCGTTTCAAAGAATCACCGCTCCCATGATTGAAATCCTCTTCCACTCACTTGTGAGGCGCAGTGGACACTCAGGTGCAGGCTGATACACGTGGCTGACTGCAGGGAGTACTGATAAAAATCTCATGTTGACTGGCTCACTCTCATTTAACTTTAAAGTTTGGGAGCCTAATGTTTCTCTGTGCTGTCATAATATTTTTAAAAGTTTCCTACAAATTATTTATCAACCTACTTCGACTACAGCTGTCCACAGTCTTAGATGAATGGGTGTGGTGATGTTTTAACATTAGGTTTGATTTGATTTGTTCTCCACGTCTGATCACTGCGTCAGATGTTTTGTAGCCTTAAAATGAGATATGGTTGAGCGCCTGCAGAAACCTGCTGCTTCGCTCATCCTGATCTCTGTGGATGGAACATTGGCAGCTTTGTGAGGCAGATGCAGCTTCAGGTGATACCTGATCCCGTCTAAACTGGTGTGGCATAAAGATCTAGTCAGGATTGTGACTGAACATGAATGAAAACCATAATTAATGACATCAGAAGATGGAGAATATGAAGGAGGCAGTACAGGTGAACGTATTACCGGCCCCACCTCACTCACTAAATCAGTCTCGTTTCTTTAGGCCATTAACGAGCACTCGTTTAACTGAAAAGTGAAACAAGAAGATAAAATAGAAGAACACACATCAGCTTAATTATTGCAGTAAAATTGCAGTTACACACTCAGGGTACTACATATGAGTGAAAGTATGTGTGTAGTGTTACAGCACATCATAGTTCAGAATGGCTGTGTGAGATTTATGTATTGTTTCATTATTGCTATTTTTAACACGTCCTATAAGGGCTTTGTTTGATCTTCCTCTGCAGATATCTGTTAGAAACGACTCGTTTGGCTCTGAGAAATAACTTCACACACTCGGCTAAATATTAATTACTGTCGCTCCCACACGCAGCCCCCTCTGAATGTAAGATCGTTAACAGCAAATTAAAAATTTGTTTCCTGTGTTTGAGTTTAAGATCATAATTTTACAGAGATGAAAGCTTTTATTTAACACCATATATTCAATTCAATTTTATTTATATAGCGCCATATCACAACAAACAGTCGCCTCAAGGCGCTTTGTATTGTGGGTAAAGACCCTACAATAACACAGAGAAAACCCAACAGTCAAAACGACCCCCTATGAGCAAGTACTTGGCGACGGTGGGAAGGAAAAACTCCCTTTTAACAGGAAGAAACCTCCAGCAGAACCAGGCTCAGGGAGGGGCAGTCACTTGCTGCGACCGGTTGGGGCCGAGTGGAGAGAGACAGGACAAAAGACATGCTGTGGAAGAGAGCCAGAGATTAATAATAATGATTAAATACAGAGTGAAGTATAAACAAGTAAATAAAGGTGAATGAAATGAAACAGTGCATTATGGGACTCCTCTAAGCAGCTTAGGCCTATAGCAGCATAACTAAGGGGTGGTTCAGGGTCATCTGATCCAGCCCTAACTATAAGCTTGATCATAAAGGAAAGTTTTAAGCCTAATGATTATACATATTCTTACACATTAATATGAATATAATGTTAAACAACAGTATGACCAAAAAGCCTCACCTGACTCAAACCTGACGTTCACATTAAAGGTCGTCTTCTCTGGTATGTGATGATTGAGCTCAGTGCAGCTTCCGTTTGCGAATCGCGGTCTTTAATTCCGGCACCGGCACTCCGGGATTTCAGCTCAGGCTCCAAACTTATGCACGCACCAATTTTTAACCTGATCCAAATTTTATATGGAGGATCATCGCGGGGCTCAAAGCCGGGTCTCCGGCTACAGCCGAGCAGTTTTCAGTGGAAGAACAAAGTGTTTATTTTTCAGCATTCGCTTTGCTCCACGAGTTCATCTCCACCCTGAGACGGTCGGAGTTTAGCTGTAATGGCCGTACCATCTGATGGAGAGAGCTCAGAGGAAACACTCTGAACTGGTACCTGCCAGCACGCCGTCCTATGCCAGCACGGAGCGCTTTGAAAACACGGAGACGGTCGTCACTCGTGCCAGCTTCGCCTCCTGTGACTCTGTCCGCTCATAGAAAATGAAACTTGACCCACTGGAGGAGCTCCAGCACTCCTCACTGAGGTACGAGGGGACGTAGCTGAGTGATCTAAAAATGAAGCGCTACACTGAAATCTGCCAAAATCCAACCAGATAAAGAGTAGAGTCTTATGAACCCAGTCCTGGAGCTTTTTGGATCACACCTCATATATTCAGAGTGAAAGTATGAAGCAATGTAGTTCAGACAAAAAAAAAAAAAAACTCAAATTTTCCCTTTTTTATTCATAACTGTCAGATTTTTATTAATCCTGACTCCCATCAGCGTGTCTGTAATAACTTTGCTCCGTCGTGAAGGCGGCGGTTATTTTCTCCTGCTCTCGATGAACAGTCAAATGACCTCATTCACAAACATAATCTTCCAACAATGTGCACTTGTGCATATCTGAGTGGTAATTAAAGTGTTGATGAATTGACTTGCAGCAACTCAACCCTGCATGTGCTGGCGACACAGGAAGCTGAGTTTACTGACACGCCGCTAATGCGACGTCTTTGTTTGTTGCGTCCTCTAAAACTCCGAATGCATTTTAAGATCTCTTTGCACCACGGTGATATTAAAAACTGTGGCTGGTCTTTAAAATATAAACATTTTTAGATATAAACACAAAAGGCTCATAAAGCTGTGCGGGTCAGATGTGCACGTCGCACACAGGCCGAGTTCCCCGGAGAAAACTCTTCACAGGAGATAAGTGGATATTGACTGACAACCTCATGCGTGTGTGCGTGCGCGCGCACGTGTTCAAACTATAGCTGTCTGTAAAAGAGGTCTTTGTGTAAAAGGTGGAAAAGTGAGGCAGTGGAGCTGAAAGAAGTGAGCAGCGCCGCTGATCTTTTCTCAGAAATCAGGACGCTTTGTTGTGACGGGGCTCAAATCGGCCTGTCAGGCTGAAGAATAACACGGCACATTCGCTTCAATCTCTGTATCAGAGGAGAGAAAATAGCCTGACCCCGCTGAAAGCGATCCACTATAGGCTGGACGTGTGAAACCCAGCAAGCAGCCACGTCCGATATCTTCATGAGATCATATTAGGAATCCATTTTAGTCACCGGCTCATGCCTGTCACGGTATCTCAGAGCGGCATCAGTCAGCGGCGTGAATCAGGTTGAGGAAGACTTCTGGCAGCCGTGGCTTTTAGGTGAGATGCATCCTCGAAGCAGAAAATTGTGTGAAGTTATCAGATTTGCACAGAGCTGAGAGAGAAGCCGGCGAAGCCTAAAAGGCATTCAGCTTCAGAGAGTTTCAGGAATCAATCGGCTCGGGTTCACAGAGGTCTGTGTGACTTCAGCCCAGAGCACAGAACAATGGCAGACCGCCCACGTCTTTATTATATGTCCTTACTCTCACTCCTCAGTGTTTGGTGGCAGCTGTTTGGACAGCTCTTAAACAGGCGGCACCGTCACCATCAGCATTTCTCATCAGTGACAGGTCTGTGCTGTGACACTGTGTTTATCAAGCTTTTGTGTAACTCAGGCATCTCGTCATATTTCTTGGCTGACACAACTTCATATGGTGCCGTCAAGCCACGATTTACAATGTTGTGTGGTCCCCCCTGCCGCGCTGCTCTGTCAACACAAACCACACAAAGTTTCCAGGTTTGCTTTCACGTAAAACTTTTCGGTGCTGCTTTGGCTCAGCGGGCGAGCAGGCGACCGCGTGCCACGGGTTTGAGTCTGACCTGTGGCTCTTTGCTGTCCAATTAGGGCAAAGATGCACAAAAGAAACCCAGGTTTCCACTAATTCTGACCCCTCAGACTAAAAAGACTGAAGTGTTGCCGTCACCATGCCTGCAGGGCAGCCGGCCAACTTCCATCATTGCAATCGCAATAACTCGAGAACAGTGTCACCTACCATTTTCAGATCAACGCCATAAATAATGCCAATCATGATTTTTGCTTTCGTATTGATGTGGTGAATAAAGTCACTGAGGCCCACACGCTCCCCAGGAACATCTACTGAGATCTGGAATTATAGGTTTTAGAACTGGCTCAAAAAATCAGAAAAATACATTTTTAAAATCTTGTTTGGCTGCAGTTGCGTCTTCAGTTCAGCATCTTTCCGCCTCTCCCGCCCAAGCTTCTCATTATGCTTTCTTCTCAGTCTCCCGTCTCTCTCTTTAAATTGGCCGCCATCTGCGCCGACCTTCCTTTTTGTGTGCCAGTTTGTGAGCCTGCGGGTGCTGTGAAGGTGAACCCCTTTGTTTGGTTTGTCGTGAGCGCTCGCTGCGTCCCTGTGCAGACCACAGCTGAGCTTACGTGGAGCAAAATGTATCAACCTAAAATCACAACAGGCTGGATTTAAACATGCAAAGGGCCGTTTTGGCCCTGCAGGTCCCGAGTTTGATGCTTTTTTTTTTTTGTGCAGGATGTTAAAATCAGTATTTTTAGTTGTGGACTGTTGGTCAAATAAGACCTTTTAAGGCTGCTTTTTCTGACATTTTATAGACAGTTTAATCCAATAATTGCAAAAATAAAAAATAAATCAGCAGATTTACTGCCGGTGAAAAGAATAATTAGCTGCAGCACCCTTGGCACTGATGGCTGTGGCCTTGGCTTCTTCACTCCTCCTCCTCCTCCTCCCTCTGACTCGTGCCTGTCAGTGTCACAGTAATTAAATTGGCCCTCAGTGGGACGATCGTCTCCGGCAACCCTCATCTGCTTCCAGTTCAGAGGAGGTGACGAGAGGCAGAGATAGGAGGATTAATACTGCTGGCTGCTGCCACGCAATTATCTCACCGCCTCCCACCACACACACACACACACACACACGTATGTTGGGTTACACACACACACTTGCAGTGCTTTAACACCTCCCACTGCCTTCCTCCCAGCACCTGTCCACCACCACCTTCACATTTGTTTTCGTACATGCCGTTTGCATCCATATTCATACAAACCGCACTTAAGTGCCTGTCAGACCCTCTCAGTAATTACCCGCAGTGGCTGCAGAACCAGGCGGCTGCACACTTCACAAGCTTCAAGTGTTCCTGCTGTAACACCTGCTGAAGTCTGTGGGTGGCCATATGCAAAAAAGAAAAAGATCACCTCAGCATCATCGATAACTATAACGTTTCTCAAGAATCTGAAATTACATGTGAATGTTTCTGCCGTCCTTCTTCCACTTCAGCTTTGCCCTCTCCATTAACCTTCCGTACGATGGTAACACCTGTAATAATGGTGCGCGGGGGGCGGCTATCACGCAGGGCTGACACAGAGAGACCAACAACCATTCATTCACACCTATGGGCAATTTAGAATCGCCAGCTAAGCTAACCCCACTGTCTGCCTGTCAGACTGTGGACTTTGGGAGGAAACCCACGCAGACACGAGGAGAAAAATGCAAACTCCACACAGGAAGGCCTGATGGTGGATTAGAACCCAGGAACCCAGGACCTTCTTGCTGTGAGGCATACGTGGTAACCACTGTGCCACCCTCAGAAGAAATAACCTGGCTAGAGCCACCCTTGATCCACCTATTAGTCAAAGCAGCCGTGCTCCTTGAGCCTTTGTAAAATCCAAACAGGTGAGTTGGACATAACAAAGTCTGTGTGGATTTACTCAGCTTTGTAGCCGGCCTCAAGTGGCCAATAGAGGAACTGCATCTGTCAGTCAAAGCAGCCGTAACATTAAACCTTACTACAAACCTTACCCCCCATTGAGTTTTTATGAAAGAGGCCCAGATGTTTTTATAGCAGCCTCTAATCATATTCATGTTGTAAAGTTATGGGGACTGACTCACTCTTGGAGCCAGCCTCAAGTGGCCATCACAGGGACTGCAGCTTTTGGCATCCGTCTCTGTATGAAGGCATGCAGGCTGTTTGAACAGCTTGTGTTATTTTTATTAAATTGATAGATAAATGACAGAACCTGGCCAATATGAGCAGATTTGTGTAAATATAGGGCTCTGTAGTCGTTATTTTAAGCAGTTAAACAATTTTTATTCAGGATCACTTTTAGGTGATGGGCTTTCATCAGGCCCTTGGAAACATCAGCAAACAGAATCCGACCACTGCGGGTGAGAAGGGGCTTCTGGGAAAAAGCATCTGTGAAAGCTAAAATCAAGCTTACAAAGTGTGGCTGAAATTTCTACATTAAAAGTTTGACAGCTGACAAATTTCATTTGACTTCAGTTCTCCTGTTCATATTTTGTTTGTTTACAAAGTCAAATCTTTGGTGTCCTCAGAGCACAGCTGACAAGGTTGGACAGCTGTGTTGTAAATGATGGCACCAGGAGTCAGGTTTCATTTCCAGTTCATCACTGAGACATTACTGCTCAGGAGTCAGCGTCAGCTCAACTCTCGTCACCGTGTAGGTGTGAAGTGTCGCTGGTTCCGAGTGTGTCAGCGGCATATCACCTGCCCGGTGTCATTTCAGCCCCATCAGCTGCCTGCTAAGAGGGAGCTCAGCCAATGAAACGGCTTCCCATACTTCCTGTTTCTGGAGTCATGACAGCTCTCTGTTTCATTACTAACATGTGCACCTCCCCTCTCTTAGTGCTGGACTGGAGGATGACTGATCCAAACCACCCCATGAACGCCCTGATGCGTTTGAACCAGATCCACCCGGGCCTTCAGTACCGCCTGCTGTCCCAGTCCGGCCCAGTACACGCTCCAGTGTTCACCATGTCTGTAGAAATCCAGGGAACCACCTACCAGGCCACAGGGAACTCCAAGAGAACTGCCAAGCTCCAAGTAGCCCTCAAGGTACCAACAGAGTTCAAAGAGCTGCATGAAAGTGACTGAAGCCTGGGTCCTGTGGAGAGGCTCATAGACTCTAGATAGACTCTCTCCTGGGTTTCCAGTCCATCGTTAGGTTAACACAAACATTCACATCTGAGGCCAGCTTAAAAAAAATCACCAATTAACCTAACAAGCATGTCTTTAAGCTGTGGGAGGAAACCCACGCAGGCACAATGTGAGCATGCAAACTCCTCACAGCAAGGCCCCAGCAGAGCAGCCAGTGCTGCGAGGTGTACGAGGTAAACCTCATACCCACTGAACATCTGTGAGCGCTCCCACTCTGACATCATACAGAGCCAAGAGTAGGAAAAAACTAACTGCATAAAACTAGCCCCATCCACAATTAGAAGACACGTAAGGGCAGATACAGGCATTTGGACCGTCTTTCAGTGCAGCCCCATCTTCTTTCAGGCTCCCGTTTCAAAGTCTAATAAAGAACAAGAGACTCCTCAAACTGTTGAACTCTGTGCTGTCTGCCGAGATGAAAAAGAACAAAAGGAAACAGGAGTACAAAGGAAATCCAGTTGTAGAAACTCCACTAACGGAAAGTGATGAAAAAAATAAACTGTAAAAGGGCCACTTTAATATCAGTCCAGTATTAATTTCTTTGTCTACCTTTAAAATGATGACATCTGTAAATGAAAGGAGTGAAAAAGGGTTTAAAACACCACTTTTAGCATCCACTCCTGTCTCTGTTAGTCAATAATTTTGTACTCAGATGTTTTAAAAGCTGAACGTTAACTTGGACAGAGAAACAACTGAGCTCTTCTTTGAAATCGACAGCAGAGCACGCAGCGTTCTTCTTGTCACAAATCTTTTGTTGAGATAGAAGTTTGACTGCTCACACTTATGCAGTCTTTTCGCACACATTTATTCATTCACTTACACTCTCACTCTCAGCACAGCCAGTCTTTCTGTTGTTGTTCGCTTTGCAGCCTCACTGCAGCAGCAGCTGGGGTTTGAGTGCCTTGCTCAAGGACAACTCATTCATAGATGATGGATGTGAAAGTGTGACTCATCTCCCGTCTGCGGCTGTCGGGACGTCACAGAAAGTTACTCTGCTGCTTTTATAATCCGATGACTGTCGGGCTGAATGCAGCAGGAACTCGTCTACTGATGAAATTTAAATGAACGCTTGTTTTTGTTTGTGCTGCCGTCCTCCTCCTCAGGCGCTGCAGGCTCTGGGCTACGTGCTCGGCAACGACGGGGACGTGGACTCGCTGAGCGCCGACGAGAAGTCAGATGGGGAAGGGAAGAATGACAGGATGTCCACCAGCTCCAGCTCCACCTCCATCACCTCCTCCACAGACACACAGGAGGTGAGGAGCACACACACACACGGACAACCGGCGGACTTTGGTGCAAGGTTCCTTCCCGATTACAGCACATCCATGAGGTCCATTAAAGATTCGACACAATTAAAAACTTTTCTGCTGCTTATGTCATCCTGCTAACAAAAGCTGGAAACCTTGGATTAAACGTGTTCTGTACAACTTTTTTCATTTATTAGACTTTTTTCTTGCCAGTTTGGGAACAGATTGTAATATGACTTAAAAAATGTAACCTTCCCTGACTCTCTGTTGCCTCTAAGCCTGCAGACTGATTTCTTTGTGAAGGATAAATTTTCTGAAAATTCAGAAGGTCGGGATGTTTGTGATGTTTTACCTCAATGTCTCTATTTCAGTCACCACCGAAATTCATTTCAGCCTTATTCATATAGCACCAATTCACAACAGCAGTGGCCTCCAGGTGCTTTATATTGTAAAACAATTTTAGAGAGAGGATCCCTGCTGAGCAGCACTTGGTGACGGGGGAAGGAAAAACTCCCTTTTAACAGGAAGAGACCTCCAGCACAGGTCTTCTTTCCAATTCAGCTTTATTTATAAAGTGCTTTAAAATCACCCACAGGGTTCAAAGTGCTCTACAATAAAACAATAAAATACATAATACAACTCAAAAAAACATTAAAATACCTAAGAAATGCTTAATATATGCAAAGGACACAAAATATTTAAAAGAAACAGCTCACAGACTCAGTGTTTACTTGGTGTTAAAAGCCAAAGAAAAAATGAGTTTTTAAAAGTGATTTAAAATGCGTGAGTGATGAGGCCTATCTAATATGCAGTGGCAGATCATTCAATCATTTGGGCACCATCAGAAGCAGCTGGTCTGCCGACCTGAGAGACCGGGTGGGAGAGATAAGGTGGGACAAGTCCATTTAGAGATTTAAAAGCAAACAAAAATATTTAAAAATGGATCCTAAAACAAACGGGCAGCCAGTGAAGTGAAGCCAAAATAGGTAAAATGTGCACACGTTTGCAGACACCAGTTAAAAGCCGCCCAGCAACGTTCTCCACCAGTTGAAGGCGAGCAACAAAGGACCCGCTAAGCTCCATATAAAGTGCATTACAGTAATCCAGCCGAGTGATAACAAGTGTGTAGATTACAGTTTCAAAGTCTCACCTTTGGAGAATTGGCTTTATTTTGGCCAGTTGCCTAAGGTGAAAAAACCTTGACTTGACTACAGCATTAATGTGGCTATCAAGCTTCATGTCAGGAATCTATTCTGACTCCTAAGTTTGTGATTGTTGGCTTGAGATTCTGTGCCAGAGAGCCCAGATCTACTAAAGGGGTCACAGACCATTTCCTCTGGTTTTTTTTTTCCTCATTGAAACTAGAGCCAACCATGCCTTAATGTCACCTAAGCATTTAAGTAATTGTGCCACTGAGTAGGAGTCCTTCCATTTAAGAGGCACATATATCTGGCTGTCATCTGCATAGCAGTGGAAAGGAATACCATATTTTCTAAGTATGTGGCCCAGCGGTAATAGATAAAGAGAGAAAAGGAGCGGGCAGAGAACCAAGCCCTGTGGTACCCCACATACAAGTGGAGCAGTGGAGGACACACATTCACCAAGACCAACACAGAAGCTCCTACTTCTCAAGTATGCCTGAAACCATCTCAGAGCTGTGCCCCGATTCCCGTCCACTGCTCCAGACGAGAGATTAAAAATTTATGGTCCGCTGTATCAAAGGCAGCAGTTAAATCTAAAACAAGAACAACACAATCACCTGAGTCAGTAGCTAAAGAAATGTCATTAACAACTCTTAAAAGTGCTGACTCAGTGCTGTGCAGGAGTTTAAAACCAGATTGGAAAACTTAGAAAATATTGTGCCCATTTAATAAGGTCATTAGCTGGCTGTAAACTACATTCAAGGATTTTTGATCTCGATCTCTCTCTCTCTCTCATATATATATATATGTATATATATATATATATGTATATATATATATATATATATATATATATATATATATATATATATATAAAGGCAGACTAGAAATACAGTGGGTACAGAAAGTATTCAGACCCCTTTAAATTTTTCACTCTTTGTTTCATTGCAGCCATTTGCTAAAATCAAAAATGATGCAACAAGTTTTCCACACCTGGATTTGGGGATCCTCTGCCATTCTTCCTTGCAGATCCTCTCCAGTTCCATCAGGTTGGATGGTGAATGTTGGTGGACAGACATTTTCAGGTCTCTCCAGAGATGCTCAGTTGGGTTTAGGTCAGGGCTCTGGCTGGGCCAGTCAAGAATGGTCAGAGTTGTTCTGAAGCCACTCCTTTGTTATTTTAGCTGTGTGCTGAGGGTCATTGTCTTGTTGGAAGGTGAACCTTCGGCCCAGTCTGAGGTCCTGAGCACTCTGGAAGAGGTTTTCTTCCAGGATATCTCTGTACTTGGCCGCATTCATCTTTCCTTCAATTACAACCAGTCGTCCTGTCCCTGCAGCTGAAAAACACCCCCATAGCATGATGCTGCCACCACCATGTTTCACTGTTGGGATTGTGTTGGGCAGGTGATGAGCAGTGCCTGGTTTTCTCCACACATACCGCTTAGAATTAACACCAAAAAGTTTAATCTTGGTCTCATCAGACCAGAGAATCTTATTTCTCATAGTCTGGGAGTCCTTCATGTGTTTCTTTCATATGTCTTGCACTGAGGAGAGGCTTCCGTCGGGCTGCTCTGCCATAAAGCCCCGACTGGTGGAGGGCTGCAGTGATAGTTGACCTTGTGGAACTTTCTCCCATCTCCCTACTGCATCTCTGGAGCTCAGCCACAGTGATCTTTGGGTTCTTCTTTACCTCTCTCACCAAGGCTCTTCTCCCACGATTGCTCAGTTTGGCTGGACGGCCAGGTCTAGGAAGAGTTCTGGTGGTCCCAAACTTATTCCATTTAAGGATTATGGAGGCCACTGTGCTCTTAGGAACCTTGAGTGCTGCAGAAATTCTTCTGTAACCTTGGTCAGATCTGTTCTTGCCACAATTCTGTCTCTGAGCTCCTTGGGCAGTTCCTTCCACCTCATGATTCTCATTTGCTCTGACAGCACTGTGAGCTGTGAGGTCTCATATAGACAGGTGTGTGCCTTTCCTAATCAAGTCCAATCAGTTTAATTAAACACAGCTGGACTCCAATGAAGGAGTAGAACCATCTCAAGGAGGATCAGAAGAAATGGACAGCATGGGAGTTAAATATGAGGGTCACAGCAAAGGGTCTGAATACTTATGACCATGTGATATTTCAGTTTTTCTTTTTTAATAAATCTGCAAAAATTTCTACATTTCTGTTTTTTTTCTGTCAAGATGGGGTGCTGAGTGTACATTAATGAGAAATAAAATGAACTTTTTTTATTTTACCAATGGCTGCAATGAAACAAAGAGTGAAAGATTTAAAGGGGTCTCGATACTTTCTGTACCCACTGTAAGTCTAAAGTTAGACAAAACTGTAGGATCCAGACCAGGCTTTTTTTTAAATCAGAAGCCACACAATAGCATGTTTAAAATATTGAGCACAGCTGGTCCAACAGTGGGAAAAATTTCTTTAAAAAGACAGGGAGGGATAACGTCATTTGGAGAACCTGAAGGCTTCAAGTGATCTCAGGAGGAGAAATAAGAGCCCTTGTAGCCCTTGTAGGGCAATAAAGAATTGCAAAAATCTTTGGATGTGAAGAAATTTGTTGCTATTAGCAAGAAGCCTGATGTTGGTGAGAAAAAGACCAGTTTTATTTAACGAAGTCCATCAGGAGAAAACTACAGTCAACACGTACAGTCTTTTTAAAAGATGACACAGGAAGTGTAATTAATGTCGCCCACTGATTAGTGAAGCTTTGAGCTGGACCTTTTCAATATCATTATCTTACTGTTAGGAAACTTGAGAATTGTGGGAATTTCTGATGCTCAATGCTCTCTCTGCACCCCGTATCCTGTCGTGGTGACGGATAGTCTGGTGTTTCACGGGACAGGAAAAGTTCTTCCTAATAAGGCTTTTATTGTGAAAGAAGAGTCTATGGGCTCAGTCACTCATTTTAAGTCATTAAATAAAACATTAAAACCATTTTGTGTGTGCATTATGCGGATTGGTTAATGACTTGTGATCAGCAAGCCATTAGCCAATGAACATGAGACTTCAGTCAGATCCACTCCTCGCTCATTACACCAAGATGGTGAAACCTGTTGGTGACGTCACAGGGGCGGTGCTCATCTTTTATCATGTCTATGCTAAAAAGGAGACAGATGACCTGTGCTAACAGGCACTGCATGCAAATTATTAATCTCCGCAGATCCACCATCAGTGCTCAAAGTGACAGTCTTCAGATTTTTCCTCAGTTGTTAAAAAAAATACCATTAAAAAGGGGAAATATTTGGTTAACGCAACCTCTGGCCCCAGGTACAAATACAATCATTCAAATAGTACAAAGAAAATATGAATACACCTACAGAATAAACACGTGGATAAACTGTGTGCTATTTCCAAAAAAAATGAAATGGAATCAAATGCCTTTATTGTAATTCTACAGGATTTACAGTGAGAAAAGAAGAGAGAACGATCTCTGGATGTTTCTACGTTTCCTGTTCGGTGTTGAAGCAGCCTAATATCTAAACGGTTTATGACACTAAGTTAGCATGAGTAAAGAGCATTCCTGTTTTGCCATAGCAACAATAAACAATAAAATAGGTATTCAGCATGTTTACTTTCCTTTCAACAAAAAATAAGATCCTTATTAGGAAACATTGTGTCACAGATGTTAAAACATTAATCAAGAGTCATGATCGGGCAAAATATCTCAATTGGATAAAAATCACACAATAGAAGGAGCTCAGTTAAATAGAACAAAGTGAAATAACATAACTCAGTTTTCTAATCAGCTGTCACTGGCTTTGTGTGCCAGCTGTCAGCTGTGAATGCCGATTATCAGCAGCTCGAAGGGTTCTTCCTCACTCTGCCAGCGTACCTGATGTGAACGGGCCTCTTGGATATCTTGTCTTACTTTAAGGAAACATGAGCCCTTGAGCACATTCAGCGTGATAAAGCAGATCTAAAGCCTGCAGCTGATTCTCTCTCTGCATGCTTCTGCAGTCTTAGAGCTCCTGGACCGATCCTGACGGCAGGAGGCAAGAACCCGGTGATGGAGCTGAATGAGAAGCGCCGCGGCCTCAAATACGAGCTGATATCGGAGAGCGGCAGCAGCTATGACAAACGCTTCATTATAGAGGTAAGAAAACAAACCGCTCTGCTCTGTCAGACTGCTGCTTCGTTTCAGAGTCTTATTAGGATCAGATGAACGAGGGAATGTGTTTGATGATGTGTACGTGAAAACACAGACCAGTGAAATCAGTGTGAACCATTGCAGTAGCTCTTTTTTTTGCTTGCGGTTTAAGGTAAAATGTTGCTGCGCTGTATGCAGTAAGCTGCTTTCCCCCGGCATACAAACAGCAGAGCTGCGTATGCAGATGTATTATTAAAAAAAACACCAGTGCTTCAGTGATGACGTTAATGACAGGTGGGGGACCGAATTACTTATGTCACACAGCAGATATTTTAATTTCCAGTTTCTCACTCGTAAATGTGGTCATTATTTAAAACGGAGGAAGAGCTGTTTCAAAACTTCCAGAATATCTGATGTTTTCCTAAACTGAACCTTTATACATTTTCACTGCTTTAGGGGAAAAAATGCTAATTTGATGAAGCTGGATAGCTTAATCTATAATAGCACAGCATAATTTATTAGTTGATTTATTTTAATATTAATAATCTAAATCTGTTTTAAGGATTTTTTTTTTTTTTTAAGGAAAGTCATGGAGCTCGAGCCAAAGTATGGGGTGTGTGGCTCTTTGCGGGCCATTCAGTCCCTGCACAACCACAGTGAGAGCTTGATCCATATTGCTGGCAATAAGTCGGACTCATTTCCTGTGAGTGTTGGACTTCGCCAGGGCTGTCTTTTGTCCCCAATTCTGTTCATAATTTTTATGGACAGAATTTCTAAGTGGTCACGGTCTAAGTGGCGGAAGGCTTCCAGGTGAGGACCTCAGAATCTCATCTCTGCTCTTTGCAGATGATATGGTCCTGTTGGCTTCACCAAGCAGTGGCCCCCAGCTCGCAGTAGAACACTTCACAGCCCAGTGTGAAACTGCAGTTATGAGAATCAGCCGAAAAAGGGTAGAGTGCCCACTCCAGGTTAGGGATGAGTTGCTGCCCCAAGAGGAGGAGTTGAAGCATCACAGGTCTTCTTTACAAGTGAGGGGAGAGGGCAGCGGGAGATTGACTGACAGATTTGGTGAAGAGTGCAGTCATTCAGGAGGGTCTCAGACTAGAGACGCTACTCCCCCACATTGAAAGGAGCCAGTTGAGGTGGTTTGGGCATCTGATTGATACCGCCTGGGTCCCTCTTGGTTGAGGTGTTTTGGGCATGTTCTACTAGAAGGAGGCCCCAGGGCAGACCCAGGACACACTGGGGAGATTATATCACTTGGCCAGCCTGGGAACTCCCCAGTGTTCCCCTGGAGGTGGCTGGGGGATGGGAGGTCTGGGTTTGTCTGCTTAGGCTGCTGCTCCCACAACCTGGCCATGGAAAAGCAGGGAGGGAGGGATGGATGGATGGATGGATAACCAGGTTGCTCAAATCTGTTTGTGCAAATTCAGTGAAAATCAGGTAAATCCACCAGGTACTGCAGATATTTGCAAGCACGCTGTATTTTGCGATGAAAGTGTTTCAAACTTTTTACATGATGGGAATCGAGGCAGTGTAACGCTGCTAAAGTTCAAGCAGTTCAGACCAGTTAGTGCACACAGATTGGCTTGTTGTGGAAATGTTTACTTTAATGTTTATTTTAAAGGTACTAAAAATAAGTATAAAATTTTAAAATACAGCCTTTCAAAACTAAGCAGAGCTACAAAAAGACAAAACCGATGCATGGACTTTTTGTGCAGTGGACGTAGTCTCATCCTCCTGAACAAACTTTTCTCCAACCCTCAGGGAACTGATTAGCTTTCTTCTCCTGTTTTGATTATTGAGACGGTCTTATACTCAAATCCAAGTAGCTTTTAAAAAGAAGTCTTAAAGCAGGGAACGTCAACTGGCAGCCCGCGGGCCACATCCGGACCGTCAGAGCTTTCCATCTGGCCCCCCAAAGAGCCACAGGTACTATACACCAATCAATAGTCATAACCCGTTAAATACCCGTCTCTGACTAGTCTGAATCATCAAATGCATCCATCCACGATTGCCCATTGCCCGTGAATGCTTCCATGTCCCTATAACCAATCAGAATGCAAGATTGGACTTCAAGCATGTTCTGGCTGCACTGAGCAGCTGGCTTTTTTTGGTGGTGATCAGATTGTTAACACAGCTGAAGGTGAGTCTAACCTTGTTTTGTGTGGACAAAATGTTTGAAAATCAAACTTGTCTAACTAAAGGAAGTAAAAGTCGTAACGAGATTTCCGGCGGTGAACCTGCAGAAGGATCGTTATACCCCCGGACTGCGCGGGTCTCTCACTGTCTGATTGCGGAAGACCGGACGGGTAGGTGGCTTGGTGGCTCGGCGTGAACCTTTTTTACTCTGTGTCGAAATTTTTTTATCATAGTCTGATGTTTGCGCCTTTTGCCTCCATTCACACTGGGCAGAGGATGGACTGAAGATTTTGCTGGCTTTGCCTCTAAAATAAAATTATTAAAAAGTAGGTAAATTACTTTATAACATTTTTGAAAAACATGACTTCACCATTGCCTGTGAAATAAAATTACTAAAATTTACCATAAGATCCAGATTTTCTGGTTTTGGATCTGAACTCTTTGTTTCTAAATTCATTTTAAAAAATCTACAAAAAAAAAAAAAACACCAACTAGATTGTGCAGAGACAAACTCATTGCTCTCATGTAACATTTTATTGTTTCCCGTGCTCATTATAGATATGACCACAACCGAACACAGTTGCACTGTCTCCATAACAACCGTCAACATAACAGAGAATAACATGTAAGGGCAAGACTTGCACATCACATTAAAAATAGTATGAATTTGAAAGGAAAATTGATTTATCAAATGATAATATATTACTTCGGATACAGTATTATTGTTCTTTTACTTTATGAGAGCATCTGGCCCTCACACTGTCTGCCGAGAGAAATTCCAGAACCTCGGACAAATGTAGTTGATGACCCCTGTCTTAAAGCCTTTAGTTGAACTTGTCCTAAACAGCAGAATCCTTTTAATATGAGGTGTTATCTCTGTGCTGTGACAGGTGGAAGTGGACAAGCAGGTTTTTCGGGGGACGGGTCCCAATAAGAAAGTAGCCAAAGCCAGCGCTGCGCTCGCCGCTCTGAACAGCCTGTTCTCCGGCTCCAAGTCTACGACCAACAAGAAGAAACGGCCAAACCCTCCAGTGAGTGAAACAGTTAAGGTTCTCAGAGTGACTCTTAAATTGATGTCCTCCAATATGTTTGTGTGTGAATGTCTGGGAATAACAGCCTGCTTCATGGGGAATTAGCGATTATAAATAGGTTGAAATAACAGGAAACACTGTGGAAACCAGATATTGACAGATGAGATGCATCAAAGAGTCTTAAATCGATCATTTTGCTTTTAGCAGTCTGATCAGGATGTGACCAAAGTGCTGACAAATTCACCCTGAAAGAAAACATGTTCTGTGCTGGTCTGTCTTTGTGTAGCCGAAGCGACCCGTGACCTCGGTCCTGACCCTCCCAGCCCTCGCCGCCAGACCTCCACGGGTCCCTGTTATCCCCAGAGCTCCCTACATCAGCACTCCACCTGCACATGGCTACATCCCACCAGGTGAGCACACAGCAGTCTAACCTCACTCTCTGATATATGTGTAACCTGTACAAACCGACTTTAGACTATGTTAGCTTTAATCCAGAGTTCAGGAGTCTGTTAGCTAATATGCTCTCATTAGAAATGAAGAACCTGCCTAATGTTAAAATGTTCTACTGTTTTACCTGTTCAGGTGATATCTGTCCTTTTATGGGTTGTTCCATTTAAATCATCAAATAAAAAAAAAAGAAAAAGGAAAAAACTTCCTATCTGACCATCAGATTTCCCTGGGAAAGATACACTTCCAAACTGGAATCATGCATTTCTAACATTCATACTGGGAAAATGAGAGTGAACATTGTCACAAATGTTTTGATATAATAACAGAAATTTATTTTTAAAAAATTAGTTGGATTTGGTATCATCCCTGAGAGACTGGATTTAGATGGAAATGTGTTTCTCCATATTCAGGCATTAAAATCTGTAACCAGTCACCTGGTCTGGCTTGTTTTACAGGATTTTATGTGCCTGGTTTATAAGAATCTGGAAATAAAATCAGGCCCCAACCTGGAAAACTCTGGTTTCCAGATCTGCTTTCTGTGATCCAACATCCCAATATTTCAGAATTTTAACATGACCACTGCTAACAACACACCGCCTACATTCACTTATTCAGCTGACAGCAGGGACCTGAAATTGGATCCTGGATTTCTTTCAGGCAAATCCATCGTGGTCAGTTGGGAATTTCTTTTTTTAAATTTGATGAACTGACATGACCCTTATGTCCACCAATTACAGTAGATCAGATCGTTCTCTTCCATATGTAAACAACATTAACCATTATTCGGTACTATCTCTGTGGTAAATAAACTCTCCGGTTCCATCTACGCCTCATAATTAGTGCTGCAGCAGATTGATGGTGCCGCAGTAATTGAGTGCACCATTGAATTGCCCCCAGTGCTGGTCAAAGCCCGGATTACCACATTTTCTGCTGGTGTTCATAATAAATTGGCAGCTGAGCAGACAGCCTACAAAAAATATATAAAAAGTTTAATATGATGCACCGTAGATGTAGATGGAAGCTGGTGCTATTTAATTATGACCTTTCATTTTCCCCTCAGGGTTCGGTGCTCCTTATGGTTACGGCCCTGCAGGCGCCCTCCCTGCTTACGGTAATTTCACAGTTTCACTCTCTGATTTAATCCATCCATTTAATCTGTTCCATCATCCCAACATTTGAGTTTCTTTCTTTCACTCTCTCTCAGGTTTTCCCTCCAGAATGCCCTCAGTAGTTGTCCCAGTCATCAGAGTCCCCACAGCATACCCCGTCTCCCACCTCTACCCCTATTAGGACTCTCCCTCATCCACTTCACAGGATGTCACTTGTTAAAGGAATATCCTGATTTTGGCTGCAGACTTTTAAGCATCAAATCAGGCAGTGGGATCTTTGTGCAGCATGCTCCCTCTGGGCTAAAAAAACAGTCATGCTGTTGTCCATGTGAACACAGAATTTGACAAAAAAAGCTCTTTTATCAGCAAAATGTTACACAATAAAAAGTTCTGCATTCAGTGAGCAAAGACTGGTGAGGTAAATATTACAAATTAAAGAGTCCTGCATGAACTGCTGGGTAATAAATTCAGCAGGGAACACTTAAAAAGGACCCAGACAAAAATATTTTACCTGCTGCAGACCACATCTTCAGTAAGGAGCAAGAAATATATGACCATGAGTGGGTCTCCTCTTCCTAAAGTAAAGATCCACAGTGTCAAACTAACAGTACAGGGTGGCTGCGTGAGTATTGGTGAGATTTCATGCAGGGAAAAATGCTTAAAAGTTATTGTAATGATCCAGAGATGCTCTGTTGGATTAAATGAAAGGGATATTGGGATATTTACAGTTCAGTGATATTTTGTTCCCTTCAATCAAATATTTAATGAAGATACTGCAGAGAATGAAATGTGAAACGTGCACTGCAAGGGCTCGAAGACAGACCAGTGAATATATACAGTGAGGTCAGTCAGTGGGGAACTAAACACACAAAAATATTTGGAAGGGAACTAAAAGGACAAATTCTCAGTTTGTGCAGAGACTAATAATTTAGATCTACTTTAGTTCCCACTGTTTTGTTGTCAGCGTGCAGCCGGAGTTAATGAACGTACCACATTCTGTTAAAATGAAAAACGACTAAATGTAGTGTGCAACATGTAGGGAACCAAATAAGAAAACTGCTTAAACATTTACTTAAAAACAAGTAAAAATAAGGGAACTGAATGGACAATAACTGCACACTGATGGAGGAAAAAAAATGGTGCAGGGAACTAAATATAACGCTGTTTTCAAAGTAGAGTCTTCAGAATAAACACCTACCATTTGCATGATTTAAAAATGAATTGCCACCTGAGGGAACTAAATGAACAGCAGCTGACTACAAAGTAGCCAATGTAGCAAATTAAAATATCCATGAGATTATTGAATCTATTTTGAATAATCAAAACATGCAGAAACCGGGGAACTAAATACGGATCTGCAGGGAACCAAAGAATCCGACACTAAATACAGTCATCAGAGCACCAAAAACCCACCACCACGCTAAATGTACAAAGTCGGGAACTAATTGAACATCCGTGATAGAAACTGAAATCGGTCAATGTGGGGAAACGTGGGAACGTCCGGCTGCTGTGGGGAGATGAAAGCCGCTTCCTGAGGGGTGAAAGTGATCAGAGCTTCTTTATTGAACTCAAAGTATTCCTTTAACAATCACTCGTGTATGTGAATGTTGTTTTGTATTTTCACTTCTCTGTTTTCTGTTTCTGTTCAGAGGCAAAAAGGCAGGTTTACATTATTCGGTTGAACTGACAAACATTTTTCTTTTGTTTGGATATCGAGTGTCCGAGTTTACACTTACTGTTGAGTATGAGCCATTTTGTGTTGAGTTCAAATACTTTCTTTTCAGAGAGCTATTTTATGTTTGTAGGTAATATTCTTTTTAAATAAATTAATATTTTTGTCAACAACTGAGTAACTTGTGGTACCTAATTTGTTGCATCCTAAAATGTCTAATTAATAAATGCTGCTGTGCTCACCCTGATTCCTCTGTTACAGGACAGTCATGTCCAAACATTGTTTTTACCATGACCATGACTATTAACTAAGGTATGCTTATTTCTTATCTGCTTCCTGAGCTATAAGGCCTAGAAACCACAGGTTGCTAGGGAAAAATGTATTCCCTCAACTGACTGATTAACTGAAGGTTAAGGGAACTGATCACGAAGAGCTTACACTATCCCCCCAAAATTATTCACTCACCCATCTGCATTTCTGAACTCGGGTGTTCCAGTCCCTTCCATGGCCACAGATGTATAAACCAAGCATCTAGGCATGCAGACTGCTTCTACAAACATCGGTGAAAGAATGGGTCGCTCTCAGGAGCTCAGTGAATCCCAGCATGGTGCCGTGATAGGATGATACCTGTGCAACAAGTTCAGTCACTACTAAATATTCCACAGTCAGCTGTTAGTGGGATTATAACAAAGTAGAAGCGATTGGGAACGACAGCAACTCAGCCATGAAGTGGTAGGCCACGTAAAATCACAGAGTGGGGTCAGAGGATGCTGAGGGTCATAGTGCACAGAGGTCACCAACTTTCTGCAGAGTCAATCACTACAGACCTCCAACCTTCATGTGGCCTTCAGACAGTGAACAGTGTGTAGAGAGCTTCATGGGATGGGTTTCCATAGCAGCTGCATCCATGGGATACAGTGGTGTAAAGCACGCCGCCACTGGACTCTGGAGCAGTGGAGACGTGTTCTCTGGAGGGATGAATCACACTTCTCCATCTGCCAATCTGATGGAGGAGTCTGGGTTTGGTGGTTGCCAGGGGAACGGTACCTGTCTGACTGACTGTGCCAAGTGTAAAGTTTGGTGGAGGGGGGGTTATGGTGTGGGGGTGTTTTTCAGGAGTTGGGCTCGGCCCCTTAGTTCCAGTGAAAGGAACTCTTAATGCTTCAGCATTACAAGACATTTAGGGACAACTCTGTGGGAACAGTTTGGGGATGGCCCCTTCCTGTTCCAACATGACTGCACACCAGTGCACAAAGCAGCTCCATAAAGACATGGATGAGCCAGTTTGGGGTGGAAGAACTTGACTGGCCTGCACAGAGTCCTGACCTCAGTCTGATAGAACACCTTTGGGATGGATTAGAGCGGAGACTGTGAGCCAGGCCTTCTCTCCAACATCAGTGTCTGACCTCACAGATGTGCTTCTGGAAAAACGGTCAGAAATTCCCATTAACACTCCTAAACCTCTGGAAAGACTTCCCAGAAGAGCTGAAGCTGTTATAGCTGCAAAGAGTGGGCCCACATCATATTAAACCCTCTGGATTAAGAATGGATGTTATTCAGTTCATATGATGGAATACTTTTGGCGGTGTAGTGAATCGTTGCTTTGACCACTCACAGATTGGTGACTACAGTCACCTGTAGTCTGTATTAAAGCATCCTCTCTGTGACAAGTCTCACAAAGCGACAATCAGCGACCCCACCTGGTCTCTGTGTTACTGGAGCCTTCTACATCAGGAAAGGAAAACCGTACATCAGTGATGAACCTCCTTAGTCGGCCAAAATAAGTTAAAGAATTTGTCCTTCAATCACAGAAATGCAAAAGGTACTCCTGTGTCCACTGAGAAACCCACACAGGTTACCTCTGGCCTTTTATAACTGTTATAGCTCTGGCATTTCTCAACATCATTAATATATCAGTAAGAGTTGCTAATGAAGTAAGTTACCAGTTGAGAAACCAGGAGTCAGGTTTCTGCTTCGTCATACATATTTTTACAGTCAATATCACATTTAGGACGTTAAAGGCCAAACACTTTATAAAATAAAAATAATTTTTAGATGTACAAAAACAAACTTTTGTCATTCTGAGTCGTGAGCAGCTCAGAATGACAAAAGTCGTGAGGCACCCCCCCCCCAGTGCCTCCAGAGAAGAAGCCGTTCTATATTTCTATCTTTAGTATTAACGTCTTTCCTGATGATTATTTTCAAGCTTCTATATTTCATTATTTAAGGCTTTTAGTTCATGCAGGACATACAGAACAATTCATTGAATAAAGCAGATTCATATTGATACAGTGGTAAGCAAAAGTTTGGGCACCCTTGTGGTTTTATTGATTTTGAATACCTTTAGCACTAATTATTGGAGCACAAAATTTGTTTCGTAAGCTCACTGACCCTTGACCTACATACACAGGTGAATCCAATTATGAGAAAGGGTTAAGGTGGCCAACTTGCAAGTGTTTCTCCTCTTTGCATCTTCTCTGAAGAGTGGCAACATGGGAGCCTCAAAACAACTCTCAAATGACCTGAAGACAAAGATTGTTCAACATCATGGTTTAGGGGAAGGATCCAAAAAGCTCTCTCAGAGATTTCAGCTGTCAGTTTCCACTGTGAGGAACATGGTGAGGAAATGGAAGACCACAGGCACAGTTCTAGTTAAGGCCCGAAGTGGCAGGCCAAGAAAACTCTCAGATAGGCAGAGGTGAAGGATGGTGAGAACAGTCACAGTCAACCCACAGAGCAGCTCCAAAGACCTCTAACATCATCTTGCTGCAGATGGTGTCTCTGTGCATCGTTCAACTATTCAGTGCACTTTGCACAAGGAGAGGCTGTATGGGAGAGTAATGCAGAAGAAGCCTTTTCTGCAACACCACAAACAGAGTCGCTAAAGCACATTTGGACAAGCAGCTTCGCTTTGGAATAAGGTGCTGAGGACTGATGAAACTAAAACTGAGTTATTTGGACATAACAAGGGGCGGTATGCATGGAGGAAAAAGAACACAGCATTCCAAGACAAACACTTGGTACCCACAGTAACATTTGGTGGTGGTCCCATCATGCTGTGGGGCTGTGTGGCCAGTGCAGGTACTGGGAATCTTGTTAAAGTTGAGGGTCGCATGGATTCCAGTCAATATCAGCAGATTCTTGAGAACAATGTTCAAGAATCAGTGACAAAGTTGAAGTTGTGCCGGGGCTGGATACTTCAACAAGACAACGACCCTAAACACTGCTCCAAATCTACTAAGGCATTCATGCAGAGGAACAAGTCCAACGTTCTGGAACGGCCATCTCAGTCCCCAGACCTGAATGTTATTGAAAATCTGTGGTGGGATTTAAAGCGGGCTGTCCATGCTCGGAAACCATCAAACCTGACTGAGCTGGAGATGTTTTGGAAAGAAGAATGGTCCAAAATACCTTCAGCCAGAATCCAGACTCTCATTGGAAGCTATAGGAAGCATTTAGAGGCTGTTATTTCTGCAAAAGGAGGATCTACTAAATATTGATGTCATTTTTCTGTTGGGGTGCCCAAACTTATGCACCTGCCTAATTTTGCTTAAATAATTATTGCACACTTTCTGTAAATCCTATAAACTTCATTTCACTTCTCAAATATCACTGTGTTCATCTGCTATATGATAGATTTAACTGAAACTGCTGATCCAAACAACCAATGATTTATAAAGGAAAATCATGAAAATGATCAGGGGTGCCCAAACCTTTGCATACCACTGTATTTCAGTATTAAAAATGTATGTTATAGTGATTGATTTAACACATTCATGTGCACAGGTGTTTTATTTTTTGTTGCAGTCAAGTCTGATTTCTAAATCATTAACACACATGAAGCTCAGAGCTACATGTAGCTCTGATTTCACCCATCAAAATCCATCAGAAGAAGAAAAAAAATGTTTGAGTTAATATACTGTTTATAACATACTGTTTGGAGCCAAACAATTCCATCTTTTTATCCAGATAAGATTACATTTTTAATCATTTGGAGTTCATTATTAGAATCACCAGTTAACCCCACTAACTGCGTGTCTTTGGGAAGAAAACCCACATGTTCTCCTTCAGAGGGTCAATAAACGTAACAGGGCTGCATTGAATCCACTTAATTCTTCTGACCTTTAACAATCCTGAGAGCCAATAAAACGTGTCTAAAAACAGCAGCACCTGCATGTTCGGGGCCCGTGTCCTGCTCTCTGGTTCCTGAATTGATGCCACTGGTTCATATTTAGTTTTTTTTTTAAAAACAGAAGTTTCCATGAACTGCATCGCCACCATTTAAACACCAAAACTGTTGTACTTTAAGGTTGAATGCTCTGGGGTCTGCTCCAGAGACTGAGTTTAACCTGAGATGAAGGAAACTTTGGCTTCTCTGTACCAGGAAGAGTTTAATTCAGCTTCATCTCTGATGCTCCCTCTGTGAACCTGCTGAGGATGAAGCCAATCTCTCACTCTGATTCATTTCCTCATGCATACAGTTGGTCCCAAAGCCCATATCTGAGCATTACTGATCATCTACTGCACAGTGAAAGGTGCAGTTAACTCTACTGCTTACACTCCCCCAGGAGGAAAAACCTACAGCACCTACAACATATTTAGACATCAATAACAGAAAGGGCCTCCTTTATTTAGACTTTGGCTCTGTTAGAGTAGCACCACATTACTCACAGCTCTAAATAACCTTTATTCCTCTTGTATACTGCCTCGGTGCAGCTCCCCAATTCATCCTGTGTGTTAATGAGCAGTTCCACTCTTTAACACACCAGTGACATCGGTTAGACTTCGACTAAAACTTACATTTCAAAATGTTTCCCGTCTTTCCTGTGCCGAAAGCCTCCCATCTGACCTACTGTTTGGACCAGCAGCTGGTTAAAGTTAACACATCAAAGTGGGCTTTCTGTTCCAAGCCTAAAATGCTGCTGGGTGAACTTCCAGCAGCATTTTTGGTTGGAGCTGATGGTCCCCTCCGCTCTACATCAAACATGTCGGCCATGCCGATGAGCACACGGTGTAACTGCTACCTGTGTGTGCGTGCAACTCTGCAGAGATGGACTGTAATGGATGCGAGCGGAGCCCGGAGCACAGACTGTTCATAAAAGATGGACGTACCCTCAAGGCTGAAAACTGACGAGCCCGCGACTGCTGCCGTTGCAGAAACAAGAGGCAACTCTCTCGTTTTGTGACCTCAGTAACATTTTTCTGATGACTTTATCGGCTCAGCCACTAGTTTCACCACATACTGAATAAAATATGAAGTTTGTTTATAAATTATGGCCATTATTATATTCAGAAAGGATAATTATCCTGGGTAAGCTCATTGGCTAACCACGTCTCAATCAGAAGTAGTCATCTACCCCACCACACGTCTGGTTGGAGACGTGAACACACTGAGCTCCTACACAGAGACCTCCCTCACAAAAGGTGATGTCATGGTGGTTAAGTACTCTCTATAGGCAGGAGCAGCCTGATTAACACCACACTGATCCAAAAAGATACGAAGCTCTGGCCTTTGTATGACAGGACACCGGCCCCGACTTCTGAAAATGATGGAAACGACAGATTCAATAGCCAGTAGTCAAGCTAGCTTCCAGAGACAGTAACCAACTGTGGCCACCAGATGGCAGGCTGAGATGACGTTTCCTTACAGCACTCTTTAGAACAGCAGCTTTTGGCACCGGCCTGCTCTCAGTGGATTTATGCTTATCTCCTCACAGAAAAAAGAACCTCAGTTAGCTGATAATGATTATTTCTCTTCCTGCTAACCCTGATTGCTCATGTCTCCTCTCTGCAGGCGGCCTGTACATCGACAGTGCCTATTACCAGCCGCAGACCATAGCCACACCTATAATCATCCACCTGGGCCCTCAGGATCTTTTCTGACCCTGCCAGCACACAGAGACAAGACGCAGGAACGCACTGAATCCCTCACCCTTATTAAACTCTGTGGGCGCCTTCGGTTTACAGCAGCACGGCTCTCCCGGGCTTCTCCTTCCACAGCAGCAATATTGAAAGCAATATGGAAGAAGAAGAAGACACCTCGGGCAACGCTCTGCCGAGCTCGGTTCTGGTTTTTAGGCCGCGGTCGAGACTTGGCTTTACTCAGCTGGCTCAGAAAATGTCAATAAAACAGGAAGCAATACCCCCGCTGCCTTCAGGAATCTCATCATGTCCCAAAGCGGCTCGACTCAGAGCTGCTGAACTCAAACAGGCCATCAGCACATTCACAACAATGTGACCTACTGTATGTAAATATGACATTTACTATCTGTACATATGGATGTGTGTCTTTTAAATATATATATATATATATATATATATATAAACATGTTAATAGATTTGAATATGTAAAACCCAACAAACATTTATAATCTCTGAATGTAAATACACTAGTGACTGAAGTAGGTTTGTATTTAAAGCACTCTCAAATATATCTCTAAATATTAAAACTTACATACATTTTACAAATTGTCTATAACTGTATTGCTATACTGATGGTATATAATCCCAACTTTAACATTACTGCATATAGTAGATGAAGTAGTATTTTCCATCCTGTCTTCATGTTTTCCATCTCTGCTTGTATGCTTAAATCAGTGGTTCCCAATCTAAGTGCTGAGGACCCATAAGGGGTCACATGGCAAGTGGGGTTAAATTTTTGAGAACACTATTATTAACCCCTTAACTGGAAGGCTTCACCTCCAAAATTATTCATATGTTCAATTAAATTGAACTTATCAATTCACAATAACAGTGACTTTATATTGGAAGGCAAAGACCTGCAGAACTTGGTGACGGTGGGAAGGAAGAACCCCCTTTTGTGTATCATTTATATGTATCTACACACACTCTATATTTTTTCAAATACACTGCAAGTAAATTGAAAGCTAACACACTCCAAGGGACGCTCTCTGAAGTACATTAAAAATGCCTTTTATTCTCACGGCGAGGACACATTTGATGAAAGTCTCTTTTCTAGGAGTCTTCGTTTGCTAGCAAACTTCTACCTGGTGTGAGGCTGGGATATTCCACCAATAGGAATCTTCAAGCTTGGATAGCATACAAAAACATCTTGGATCAACAAGGACCATCCACTTGGACTTCCATAACAGTAGCCCATCCAAATTTCAGATCTTTGGAACTGACCGCATCCTTCTTTCCATACAAAGAGGCAACAAATAAAGGCGACTTCCACAAATGCAAGCTTTCGATTTATAAATTGCAGAGCCCCCAAACACCCCGGCTTAAATGAGGACTGAGATGTAATCACAGGTGGAAGAGTCTACTCTTACCACAAGTGTAAGATTCCTATAGGTGGGACACCACTAGAGAAAGGCGACCGTTTCCATCCCCCTTTCTAATTTTCCCAGATTGCACATCATCGATTCCTCTCCCCACGTCCCTCCCACCAGCGATTCGAGCGGAGGAGGTGATGAAGGGAAGTGAATGCATCTAAAGCCCATCCGCTGGTGTGATATATGATCTCAGATGTAACTGTGCTCACGACACGTTTTATATTTAGAGTACTGAATTTAATTCACAACATGATTGAATGTGAGAGGATCTCATACCTTTTTTAATCTCACAGAAACACTGAATGTGTGACTAAAAGGTTTGTTGTTTGGAGAGCTCCCCTCCCTCTGTGGTCTATATAGTCCAGCTGTGTGCTACGCCTCTTTCACATAAAAGGATATATCTGCGCATCTTTCCTGTGCGCCTCGACCTGTCCTCTCTCTCCTCTGTCCTCCTGATGCATTTTGGAAATTGAGACATCCTTCAACACGGAGAGCTGAGATTGATTTCAGGGTCACAGCGAGGAGGCGCAGATTAGAGCCTAATGAAACCCTGCAGGCTTGTATGGCGAAGTGCATTCGAGTTTTCGGGGTACAACGTGACCTCGCCATGAGAACGAGGGCATTAAGTCTTTTTTTAAAAGACAGTGCCCTCTTTGATTTATAAGATTTCATAGAGATGACCCTTCCGAAGAGCAGCTCAGACAAAAACGGCGCTACTGTTGGAAACACTTCTGTGTTTACTGCAACGTCTGACTAACATCCTGGACTGTTGGTGCATCCCTGTAGATACTCGTTTATGTTCAGATATGGTCACGGAGCCTAAGTTTCATGCTTCAGCTGTAGGGCAGAAACCCCGGGGTACAGATGCTAGCTGATGCTAAGAGGCACCCAAAGTTTGCTGGAGCTAAGTGAACGTGTTTGTGTGGAGCAGAAAAAAGTGGGAGCAAAACAACGGACAGAAATGAAGAAAAGTTTGAAGCAGATTTTATTGCATTTTTGGTGACTGGAAGCTTCTTAAGCAACATTCAGCTCAGGAACATCCGAACCATGAAAAGGACAGGAATGCAGGAATGATTATGGAAGGTGGAAAGTGCCTACAGTGCATCTGCAGAGGGGGTGAAACAATGTTGTGACAGATTATGAATGTGGATATTTTACTGTAATATCCAGACTGTTGAAGTGTTGAATGTAAACCCACATTTTCCTTCTGCGGCTGATTTACCAGCACAACAAATCCTAGAGATAAATATTTATGGAAATTTTAGACTTTTAGTTTTACTTGTCAGTTTAGAATTGAATTCAATAGATTTTAAGGTCAAAATTTGAACTTTGAGGATTCACTCTTGGCTCTTGACCTGCAGATAACGTCACGAACGACCCCGACCCCTGTTAGTTGTAACAGACTCATCGCCTCTCGCTGTATGGAAGTTCATTAACAACAAGATTATATAACATAAGATTTATCAAAACACACAACAGGCTGCCATTACATGGAGCAGCCTTCCATCTCAGTAACTGTCCGCTGATATACGTCATAGTCAAAGATGACACGTGTATTTATCATCTTAAATCTTTTTAATAACACCTGAATAAATCATGAATAAACTGTATATTGATAGTTAATTATCTTCAGCCAATTTACTGTTAAACAATGAATGTATGAATACACTGGTCAACAAAAAAAAAACCTTTCTGTCTGCTACCTGAGGAAAAACACCTGATTTTTACTAATTTGAGTATGCTGATTCCAAATATGCAAACAGAATTTCTCCAGCACGTCAGGATCTTCAGTTACGTAACTATGCCAATAAATGCCAATCACCAAACTCAGTGATTTTATTAGAAAAGTGCACCATGAACACACAGCTGGTGAAAAATCAGTCATGTGAGGAATCTCAAACTAATACAGTCCACAGTTAGTCTGTCTAAACAGTTCAAAGGTGTGACAAACACTTGTTCTTGAGCTTCATGAAGTCTGACGCTATAGAAACCAGCAGTCGTCACCATCATGTTTGCGTTATAGCGCCCCCTGGTACCTGGTCTCCATTTCAGAGATATCTTGATGGAACCTTTCCCCATGCTCATCGCTCACATCACTCAACCTGGGTGGAAAGAAGTCAAGATGAGAGTGAAGGAAGTGAACCTTCAGTGAATCTGCAGCCCATGTTTGAATGATACGAGCGTGTCGTCAACTAGTTCTTCATAGTTTGTGGTTGCCCAAGAAATTCTGTCCCACCTGAACAAATGATTCCCACGCTCTCAGTTCAAGGGGTCTGAGCTTAGATGGAAAGTCTTTGTCTCTGATAAGCTCTCGGACTCGGGGTCCATCAAAGATCCCAGCTTTAAGTTTTTGCATCACTTTGGATCCCCCCAGAAACACGATTCCATCACTTGATGTGGCACTAACACTTTGTTTTTATCTACTGACAGATCAAAGCAGTCACTATATGAAATTGCAAATTTCTGGCATTGTTGATCCTCAATATTGGCAGTTAAGCTTTAGCTGACTGCATTTTAATATTTGGATTGATCACCCCAAAAATCACCTAAATTATTGATTCTGTTCAATTTCACAATTAGAAAATCTCAGCACACTCTACGTGAGAAGCGCCAGTACAGCAATACATTAGCTAAATATTGACATGTGCATAACTCAATAACCTGTCGTGCTAGATAAATTCTGATTATAGATTTGGAATCAGCGTACCTGAAATGCCTTATATCAGGTATTTTTGTCCAGGTAGCAAAATCATTGTTGACCGGTGTTAGTAATGGCTACTAACTGGCAAAAACTGTTGGCTTGTAAATCAATCGCAACTTAACAAAAACCTACCAGATAACTTCCGGATGATGGTAATAAGTGTTTTTAAGTGTGTATAAGCAGGCAGATCATAATGATGTCACACTGTGAGCCTTTTTGTTTTTATTTGTGTACTTGAGCTTTTTCCAGCTGTTTGATTACATTTAAGAAGAAAACATGTTTTTGGTTAAAATACGGCAACTTGTAACTGAGACCCTTCCTGTTAGCAACACGTGCATCAATGCCACGTGAAATTATTCAGTCATTTGTGTTACATAAATTAATGTCATGATAATAAATTATATAGTAAATAAGTAAAAGTTATTATTTTGACATTTATTACTGCTGATAATAATAAAGTGTTTATCTGCTGCTGTCAAACAGACAGGCATAAAAAAAGAGTCTTTTTTTTCAGTCATTAATATACTACTATTAATATAACACAAAATAATGTAACATATTATATTAAGAATTTTAATAATTAGTATGCCACTGTGGGCAATTTTAAAAATGGTCTTGCTTCTGCATTTATTTACACTTTTAATTACTGTGTTTACTTCCCATTCTACTTTATACTTATTAATTTTCTATTCTTGATTAATTTATGTATTATTATTATTATAATATTTTATTTTCCCCTTTGCCAAATGTTTTATTTATTTTACATTTATGCTTGCTTAAGCAAATGAGGGGGCTGTGACTCATAGTTTTTAAATGTATTTATTATTTTAAAATTTGAAATAAATTTTAAAAATTACTTTATTAATGTATTTATTCTTTTCACATCTGCATCACATTTTCATGGAAGCTTATTTCCGCCACTAAAAAATAATAATAATAATAATAATAATTCACCATCTGTAACTCAAAATTTCAACTTAGTAACTCGAAATTTCGAGTTATGTATCTCAAATTTTTGTGGTAACTCGGCTTAGCGCTGCCAGTCAAGAAGCTCTGAGAAAGAGGTCGTTTCCTTGTTATCTGGAAGCAGATGCCACCAGCGCGTGTGCACTCAAAATGAGGTGGCGACAGTATCAGTGAACTAGCAGTTTCTAGCAAACGAGAACAAATTGTTGGCATCTTTTCGACCGTCAACGGGTGAAAATGTCTTCTAGCAAAAACAGCTGCAAGGTAAGAAATCAATGTTTTCCTGTCGCTCTGTTGGACAGGTGATACCTTCAGCTTCCTGTTTCTAGTTAACAAGGAAATGACCAAGGAGCTTCCTGATTGGCAGTGCTAAGTCAAAATTTTGAGTTATTAATGCAAAATTTGGGGTTTATAACTCAACATTTTGAGCTACTGATGGCGATTTTTTTTTTTTTTTTAGCGGCAGAAACAAGCTTCCATACATTTTCTCCCTAATTTAAATATATTTTAAATTTTATTTCAATTTTAACATTTCTTTATGGATTTATGCCAGTCACCATAAAGAACAGAGACACAAAATGTAATCCAAACTCACAGTAATTAATCATAAAACTTATGTTCAGTATTTCTGTTCCTTATAATAGCCTTGACCTGTTGCACATCAGCAAATAGACCTTAATTAAATTCATGTGTCTGCATTCTCACTTAGGCTGGAATTCTGCATGCTTAACTTTATACTGCTGAAATTCCCTTGGTCAACATTTTTGTCACTTTTGAACTTCCATACAGTTGTGTGATTGCTCCGGCTTTTCTTGTCTTTACTGTACAAGATCAAAACTGTTTTTGTAACAGCAAAGCAAAACACAGGAGTTGATTAAAAAGTGCAACAGGAATAGAAGAAAAGGGATGAAAGGAGTTGTAGAAATCTGTGTGTGTGTGTGTGCTGTTTGCTCCTAACCTCTTCTTCATCAGGGCGAGCGCCTCCCCGGTCACGCTCAGCTGCTGCGGAGCTAATTACATCTGGGTGAATAAAAAGAGTGAAAAAAATATCTGATTACACACTGAGAGAATCAGACAGCAGCGCAAAACACGGCATTTAAACGAGCTGTTTGTATAAAAAGCTGCAGCACTTAATGAGAAGAAGTGTGTAGAAAGAGTGTTTGTAGCTCTGCAGGAAGCGTATTCACTTTCCAGTATCCCACTGATGGTTCCTCCGGCTCACCGCGATGCTACGTGACAGCCAGGAGACTAAAAACACACTTAACACATTTTAATTATCCACCGAATTAAAGCCAGCGCCGCTATTGTCGAGGTAACATCCAGTTACTTTTTATTGCCATCACAAATCAAAGTGTTGCTGTTTCACCTGCTGATTCATGACTCAGATGTTTATGTCTCTTTTAAATAAACTTTCATTTCCCATAAGACAGCACCGTGTCCAGCTTTACACATTACACATCACCGCCTGATGAAAACTGTTGCTTCAAAGCTTAAACTGGTGAAAAACTGAATTTAAAAGTTTGCTGTGAAGATGTGAAGAACACAGAAACAGTGAGGACCTGGATCTTCACTGGATCGAGATGCAGGTGTTACAGCAGCTCCTGCTGCGTTTGTCGTCCAGACCTCCCGTTCAGGATCGTCTCCCTGTGCACCTCTGAAACCAGAAGTCAGGAATGTGGGAATTCTTCCACTATTTACCGTAACCTCCAGGACCTTTGAGTCTGCAGCAAACGTGTGCAGCCAGCAAACATCAACCTTTTCCGCAGGGTTATTATAGCTGAAATAACAAAAAACAAAATGCTTTGCACTTGAAAAAAATCACTGCTGCCTCACAGCAATAAGGTCAGCTCCACCATCGGGCCTTTCTGTGTGGAGTTTGCATGTTCTCCCCATGTCAGTGTGGGTTCTCCAGTTTTCTTCCCACAGTCCAAAGACATGCAGATGGTGGGGCTGGGTTAACTGGTGATACTGAATCACATAGGTGTGAATGTGAGCCCTGGGACAGACTGGCAACCTGTCCAGGGTGTACCCCACCTCTTACCCCATGACAGGTGGATTAGGCCCCAGCCCCCGAACCAACCCGACTGTCTGAGGCCAAACATCAGCTTCAGTGGACGTGCCACAAAATATGCAATGACACAGTTTCTGAATTATCCACGTTTAATAACTGAAACTGTTATTTAGCCCAACACATCTGTGATTAAAGCTGTCACAACATCATATTATCACAGAAAAATTCTTGATAGGATGTTGTTGTATCTGTTGAAATATTGGGGAAAACATGCCACCATTAATGTGATCAGTCTCTGTTTATTGCAGCCATCTTTTTTAATGAAGTCAACTAAAAATGCACGTTGGTGGAGGCATGAGTGTGCAAAAGACCAACAAAGAATAATTACACAGCATGCTTATATGTGTATTAGAGACACAATATCAATATTCAGTTATCATCAGTCATTGATTCTCTCTGTGCAGTTCTTGAAATAGTCACAATAATAATGTAATAATTCACGACACAATGCGAGTTCCACCTCCCCTTGTTTGCGTTCGTCACACTTGTGTACTTTGGTGTGAGCTTGACAGCAGGCTGGACAGGAAGAGCCACCTGGAGGTGGTGCAGTGAGGGCCAAAGACGGGGTTTCTTTGAGACAGAGAGGAGCGATTGTCTCATTGTGGATGATGGCAAAACGCGTTGAACACTTCTCAAGAGGAAAACCACCAACCTCAAAGTCCACCTGAGGAGAGCGCACAAGGAAACCCCTCTGAAACCTACGACGTAACCTGAACTGCACCTCCTGAGAAATGTAACTACACATCGGGTCCACGCAGCCCGCAACGATTGTGATTAACCTGTTCAGAACTGCTGAGTCCTCATGTGAGTTTACAGCTACTTTTCTCTGCAGCTGTTGGATTTATCTGTGAGAGAATAATAATGAAAGCATCAACGTAAGGACAAATTCCTGGACATGAAGGAATGAACAAACACAATAACAGATTTGCATGATAGTTATTGGCTGTTTTATGTATATATATATATATATATATATATATATATATATATATATATATATATATATATATATATATATATATATATATATATATATACATATAGGGAGAGTGGTCTTTCCCACAATGTGAAAGAGTGAGCTTTGGCACGCAGCACTGTGGCATGTGCTGTTTACATGCAGTATTTTCAGTCAGCAGTCTGAGGGCTGCTTCCTAAAACCAGCCAGAGAAAAGCCTGAACATCAGCCACCCTGAGATCCCCTCCAGCTGACCTCCAATCAGACATACCAGCCAAACTGTTGAGACAGAAGCGTCTCCCACCCCGCCCACTGAGCTCTTCTCGCTTATTTTGGCACAAACTGAGACAGTGTGACGCCTCAGTGTGAGATTAAATCAGAGGTAGGGATGTTTTTTTGTTGTCCTGTTTTTTTCCCCTTCCAGTGTGAGGGAGAAGCATGTGAATGCAGACAGTAAGGATGGTATCAGATGGAGATCCAGATCCTGCTGGTATTTTTAGCCTTAAGAGAGAAGCCAGAAGGTGTTGGATTACGCAACGTGGGCACATGCCGCCTCACTGATGGCAGTTTGTCATCTTATATCAGCTCTCAGGACCACGATGCAAGAAGTGTACAGTTTATTTATCTTGTTACCCAAACAGCCCCGACATCAGCTCAGAGCCTGAAGCACAATATAACACATTTGGCATTTATATTTATGATGATAGGAAAAATGTTGTTAAAACTTTCAGACACAAATGTAAAGATTGTTTTGTAGACAGAAGCAGTACATTACATTATGTATGATTTTAAAATAAAGTTTCTATACATCCTCCTTCCTCCTTTGGCCAGCTTATTATCCCAGCAGGGTATAGGTGTTGATTGCCTGGATCTGGTTCTACATATGTGTGTGTATATATATATATATATATATATATATATATATATATATATATATATATATATATATATATATATATATATATATATATATATATATATATGTGTGTGTATATACATATATATATATATATATATATATATATATATATATATATATATATATATATATATATATATATACATATACATATATATATGTATATACATATATGTATATATATATACATACATATATATATATACATATACATATATATATACATATACATACATATATATATATACATATACATATATATATATATATATACACATATATATATATATATACACACACACACACATATATATATATATATATGTGTGTGTGTGTGTGTGTGTGTGTGTGTGTATATATATATATATATATATATATATATATATATATATATAACACACACACACACACACATACAGACACACACTAGAGAAACTGCAGTTCTTAGAACTTCCATGATCATTTGCTTAGTAAGTTAATGAGTCGAAATTCCCAGAAAATAACTTAGCTCAGAACTCGAACTTTCAACTTACCTCAGAATTTTGAGATATGAATGAAAATTCGTTTTTTCAGTGGCAGAAACAAGCATAGTTCTCCCAAAGTTTTCCTATAATTCTCCCATAGTTTTTTTATAAGTCACACATGGTTTTCTATCGTTTTCCCACAGTTCTCCCATAGTTTTCTGTAGTTCTCCCCTAGTTTTCCCATAGAACCAGAACCTTTCTGTACCCACCACAGATTTGATCGCCCCGTGGGGTCTCGTAGTGCTGAGCATTCACCAAATCATGAAACAGCGACAAAAAAGCAATTTTATTTTTTGTGTTCATGGACACAAGCTCTCAGTTTTCTTTTTGTGTTTTACTTTAGGTTTGTGTCACTGCAACAGTGCGCACAACTTTAAGACCACAGCCTGAACTCTGCGAGGCAGCTTTCTGTCTTCAGGAAACGTTCTGTGTCTGCCTTTCGTTCTGTTCCCTGTCAGGATGATCCCACGGGGCTCCATTAATGTTCAGGTCTGGTCTCCATGACTGAGATTTGGTAACTTAAATTATTTCCTACAAAATACACGCATCATTTCTGTCCATCCATCCATTTGCTTTATTTTTTTCTGTTTTAAAGTTAACGTTCAGGCTTAAAATCAGTCATCCAAATATTTTATTTGTATCATAAAATCAGAGACTGAGCCTCCTCTGAGTTTTATTGTGAGACCACAGCGCCCCCTGCTGGCTACAGACACATTGACCTCAAAGACGTTTCGAAGGAGGTCAAACAGGAATCTGTGAAATAAACCAAATTATAGAAAAAAGCGGAAATGTTTCATCCTTACAGCTTAATATGAGTTTTACCTTCTCGATTTCCTGTCCAAATTCCATAATTTGTATCATGATCTAAAACTTTTTTATTATCATTATTTCTCTTTTCTTTCCCTTCCTTTGGTAGAAGGCACCACTGAAGCAGGAGGAGTGAAGGAGGGTAGGATTAGGTGCTATAAAGATGGGAAGCAGGAAGCGTGAAGAATGGAGGTAACAGCTGAGGAAAACTGCTGTTTTAACACGAGTGTAATTCCACGGAAAATAAATCAGTGCCCCCCCCCCGAATCAGCTGATTATTCTTTAACAAAAACTTCAGTATAGTTAATTCATCCATGCAAAATCTGACCTTCGATCTCTGAATATTTTCCAAATTAAATCAAGTCCACGGGGCTGCGAGTTTGATTCTTCCGGCATTTTTTTTAGCCCTCACAATTTCCTATGTAGAGGAGATATCCACGTGAAAGTTTCAGGGCAGAAAACATGGATGATCCGAGGCCACTGAACTGAGACCCTCTGTGATCAGTCCTGATGATGATGTTGCGCCATTTCCCAGCCATGAGCTACATCACGAGTGTTGAAAAGTGACTTCCACACAGCAGGATGCATGGCTGGAAGATGAGGCTGATACCAATATGCAGGTAACAAGGAGACCTTTGTTGACCTGCCACCTACAGTATCCCACATGGTGATCCGATCCTTGAAAGTTTACCCAAAATCCACTTTTTCTACTATTCTCTGGTTGATTATCAGCTGGTTTCTGTTCCAGACATTAAAATGGTTCCCACTGAAACGCTAAGATAAAAATTTTACATGGCTTCGCTGAGCAGAATAAAGTTATTGTATAATAAAATCTACTGATTCTGAGGCAGCCCTCTTCAGATTTGGTTGATTTTATGTGGGATATCTCCCGAAGCAGTAAACGAAGAGAAGCAGATGATGAGAGTAGAGTGGAGAGAGCAGAGAGGGAAATGTGGATGCAGAGAAACAGCTTTGATGTTCAGCAGGTGCTAAAATAAACCAGAAGATGGCAGCAAAGCTCTGAGAGTCTGACTGAGCTGCAGCTGCAGAAACACTGCTGCTTTGTCTCCTCACATTCTGCCAATGTTGGACTGTGAAGGGAACAAAACCTGTTATTGTCTGAGCCAAAGATCCGAGCGTATACACGCAGATATCACAGGGTGTTTTCATTTTATTTAGCTGCAGCCTCAGTGAATCAGTGGGCTCCTTGGGCCAAATGCTCTGGCACTTCTCCAAAGAGGTACCTTGTGTTTTAACTGGCAGCAGTAAACAGCTCTGCATGTTTATCACGAGGAGCATCTGAAATTATGCAACCCGGTAAAAATCAGCTCATTTAGTTTCTCTGTTCTGCAGAGTTACAAAAAACGAGGTCTGAGGTGAGGACAGCTGTGTGTCATAAACATAAAATATCCACTTACAGCATATGATCGTTAGTGATTTTGACCTCTGCTCAACCACCGCCACCCTCAGACAGCTGAATGATAAACTGCAAAGAAGCAGGCTCAGTGGAGCCTTCAGGGTTTTAATCCCTGTAACCTGTAATATCACAATAATGTTTTATTTTATGTAACAAATGGATCTGAAATGTAATGACTGACAGCGAATATGACCTGAAGGAACATCTACAAAAACAAATAAAAAACATTTCCAGCAACCGTACCTGCTTTAATGACAGCGTTACTGTTCATACAATATACACATAGCCGTGATGTCATCCATTGGTTTTGGAGTGACCATGTGGGAATAAGAGGGGGCGGGGCTAAGTTATGAGCTAATGCCAGCAGGCTTCATTAGCAAACTGCACAGATGCAGCAGTCTGACAGGAAGATACTACCAAGGTAGTACAATTAATCTCACCGACACTGAAACACAAATTCTTGGATGGTCGTCTGTATTTCCACGTGTCCTCTGAGAGACCTGAGCACGCTCAGTAACATTTAATGTTTAAATATATCAAGCTTCAGGGCTCTAATGTGCATATCAGAAATCAACAGCAGCACTGAGAACACACCAGGAAGTTAAACGAATACAGCTCGTTCTGTGCATCACACATTCACAAGATTAACAATGATCTGCAGCTTCTCTCTCTGTCTTATTGGCAGCACTGGGTTAAGTTTTACTGTTTTATATATATTTACAGTCTTCACACATCTTAATCGCCTGTTCCTCTGATGATCTCTCCTGTGAATGGATGGTACTGCGTTGATCCATTTAGTGTGAGGAGTGAGAGAGATGCACCAATGCCCTCTTTATGTGAGCAGGCATAGAGCCTGAAGCAGAAACCCAGCTTAAAGAAAGCTGACACCTGTCCTCTCTTACTGCGGTTTTAGGTTTTATTGAGCCAGCTAACTCAAAGAAAGCCGGGCTCTGTTGAGCTCCTGTCATTTACCCCTCAGTGCATCAGTTCTGTGTCCACAGTGTGATGAACACACACCTCACAGGTAACCAGCTGCCAGCTTTTCAAACAACTTTCAGGCTCGTTGGAGTTGAACAAACTGTTTTTGCCTTATATGCTGCACATTTATACCCCTCATATTTTTATACACAGACAGAATTCTTTATAGGCTTTCATGTGTCTTGTCCAGCACAGATGTGCAACAGTGGAACTGCTCTTTGCTCATGCTGGGACCAGCTTACACAACAATACAGAGACAGGACCTCTGCCCGGAGATCCCGCCTAAACACCCGGATCCACCCAGATCCATCGAGACCCGTCTCACCATTTCAAAAACCCCAGGCATCACAGTGTGATATTTTATACTTATGTGTGTGTCCTTATTTGGAACCTTATTACTGATGTAAAATTAACTAAACATTATCACAAGTCCTACAAAACTGCACTGTGTGGACCTGCACTCTGTTAGCACATTTCTGCTTCAGCCACTGAAGAAACACCTGCAAACGTGGGCACTGATCCAGAGATCTGGAGCCATGATTGACACGATGCTGCACAGCTTTAGTTTGAATATGGAGGAACGCAAATAAAAAAAAAACAAACACCTGTGCACCTTTTTTATGCCCAGGTATCAACACAATGACTCGGGTAAAGTTCATGTTCATATACCCCAGTGAATAAAAAAGATCTCACAACTAAAGTCTGTGTGCAAAGAGACAAAACTGAAACCATTAAAACTAGATTTCACACTATTTGACCCAGAACTGGTGCCTCGGATTCCTCTGCAGCAGCAGGAAGGCCTGAGCCTGAAATATTAATGCAACCACAGACCCAGAGCCGGTAACACTGTACAGCAGCTGTAACTGCTTCACGAAGACAGCAGCACTATGACTGTTAATCAAAGATTAACCGACCAAAGGAATAGACTGAGTTTACTCGACTGATCTTTGACCTATTGGACTGTTCACAGGTGTAACTTACAGATGTATCCCTGCAACTTTACCTCCAGCTGTCTCACCACTAATTTAATATTAACTGCCTATGATTTTTTTAAAGGGTCAACAAAAGAGAATCCACTGGTCTAACTGAGTTTTTCCTGCCTCCTTGTGATGTGACTGCCAGAAAGCAGACCAGGTAAGCATTTCACCTGTCAGCTAAGACCGTGTTCCTGCCTCAAATATATAAAAAATGTCAAACGTGTGGTTCCTAGGATACTTAGGAGTAGAATGGGAGGCAGAGCCTTCAGCTTTCAGGCCCCTCTTCCGTGGAACCAGCTCCCAGCTTGGATTCAGGAGACAGACACCCTCTCTGTTTTTAAGATTAGGCTTAAAACTTTCCTTTATGATGAAGCTTATAGTTAGGGCTGGATCAGGTGACCCTGAACCACCCCTTAGTTATGCTGCTATAGGCCTAGGCTGCTGAAGGGTTCCCATGATGCACTGTTTATTTTCATTCACCTCTTTTCACTCTGTTTATTTCCCACTCTGCATTTATTCATTAATTATTATTTATCTCTGCCTCTCTTCCACAGCATGTCTTTTGTCCTGTCTCTCTCCCCTCAGCCCCAACCGGTCGCAGCAGATGACTGCCCCTCCCTGAGCCTGGTTCTGCTGGAGGTTTCTTCCTGTTAAAAGGGAGTTTTTCCTTCCCACTGTTGCCAAGTGCTTGCTCATAGGGGGTCGACTGTTGGGTTTTCTCTGTAATTATTTTAGGGTCTTTACCCACAATACAAAGCGCCTTAAGGCGACTGTTTGTTGTGATTTGGCGCTATATAAATAAAACTGAATTACACTGAATTGAATTGAATTAGAATTTCATAAATCAAAAAAGGAAAGCAATTATTTTATAATCACTGCCTGAATGCACATTGGTTTTTCATAAGGTACGCTAAAAATGTTTATTTTACCTTGTCTACCACATGGTACTGCACAGTCAGAGTATATGGTGTGTAGTTGCAGGAAATGTGCTGAGCCTCTCTAAGACTTCCTGCCAAGTTTATATCCCCACCCCTGGAAGTCCACAGAGGGGTGCTAGTGCTTGTGATGGGGCAAAGGTCAGGGACTTTCAATCAGTGACTGAGGGTTCAATCACATGTAAGATTATATTTGACTTTCTTTCATTTGATTTTACCTTTGTGTTTCTTTGTCCCCAGTAACTAAACAACTTTAGAAAAAGGTGTTTTTACAGCGCTTGGATGTCAGCTCTATTTGTCTGAGTAGGAAATCTTCAATTTTCTAATTGTTATTTCAAGTTGATACATATTTCTACAGACATGACATGAACTGTCCCATTCATGCTTGTTTTTGCCTTACGTCGACATGTTGGGGAATCACCTCAAAAAGTGTCGCACAACCTTCTGTTAGATGTAATAAAAAAATTTGGTGCAGCACTAAACGTGCTGTTAATTCAGTTCAATTTAACTTTATTTATAAAGTGCTAAATCACAACAAACAATCGCCTCAACGCGCTTGTATTATGTATATTGTGAGGTAAAGACCGTACAATAATAGTTAGCATCTTGTGCTAAAACTGGCTCTCTTCTGGTCGATATTAGCTAAAGTTAGCTTTCACGCTAACATAGATGAACTGTTACAAAGCTACATTTTTATCACCGATCCCACACAGTGTTATGACCCTGAACATCTATCCATTCTTCTGCTTCTGCCACCTAAGCAGGGCATTCCAGATGTCCTCCTTCCCAGCAATATTTTCCATGCCTCGGAATCCTCTTTGTGATGCCCAGGTCAGATATCTCTGACCCCCACCAACCCATCATCATCAATAAGGTCCCAAGACACCGTGCTTGGGGCAGCCTCTCTCTCCCCAGCCCAGAGGGAGCAGCCTGTTTTTCTGGCAGAGAACCACGGCTGCAGACTCTCAGCTCACTGTACTGCGAACCGCTCCAGCGGTTCGCAGCACAGTGAGTTTGCAGCAGATGCTCGATCCCCTTGCCCATCATGGACAGGACAGATTTGGGGTGAGGGCGGCACCCATTTTGGGAATCCCAAAATAGCATCCCTGCTTTTTGGAGATGATGTGGCTTCATCGGAGTGTGACCTTCACCATGCACCGGAGCACTGGCCTGTTTTTGTCACTCTGCATCACAGACAGTTTGATACAACCCATGACAATGATGCTGAAGGTTGGTTACAGAAAAAAATTCTGCTCAACAAAAACAACTTTAGATTTTGATCGAAATTTGGTGCAGCTGCTGCTTTTAAACAGAGCTTACATGTGTTTTTAATTAATAACTTTTGATCCACCCAGGAACTGTAACTCTGAAAATATATGAAGAGTACGAAGGTCAAATTTTGACTCATAGATTAGTATGCAATTAAAATACACAGTTTTCATTCTCGTAAACAACAAAATACATAAATGGTACAAAACAAATTTCCTGAATAAAAAAAACTACAGTGACATAAAACTGAATACATTCATTAAACACAAACATGTGATTGGACAGGAGGACGCTGCGGTGCTAAGGTGGTTTTTGTTGTTAATTCAATTCAATTCAATTCAATTTTATTTATATAGCGCCAAATCACAACAAACAGTCGCCTCAAGGCGCTTTGTATTGTGGGTAAAGACACTACAATAACACAGAGAAAACCCAACAGTCAAAACGACCCCCTATGAGCAAGCACTTGGCGACGGTGGGAAGGAAAAACTCCCTTTTAACAGGAAGAGACCTCCAGCAGAACCAGGCTCAGGGAGGGGCAGTCATCTGCTGCGACCGGTTGGGGCTGAGTGGAGAGAGACAGGACAAAAGACATGCTGTGGAAGAGAGCCAGAGATTAATAATAATGATTAAATACAGAGTGAAGTATAAACAAGTGAATAAAGGTGAATGAGAAGAAACAGTGCATTATGGGACCCCCCCTCAGCAGCCTAGGCCTATAGCAGCATAACTAAGGGGTGGTTCAGATGTGTTAAATGACAGAACAGCAGAGCCGCATGATAAAGAGCTGTTTTGGCCATTAACTCAACGCAGGAAAAATCTATTTTCTGTGTTGTCACATAATTTTATTGATTTATTGAAAGGATTATTTTCCAGAGGCACTGCACAGCTAAACAGCATAGAAAGCTGTCTGTGGGGTGTAGCTACTCCTGTCAATGTAGTGCATGTAGAGCAGAGAGCCTGTTAGTTCCAGCTCCCTGTCCTCATAATATGACTGATGTTTGTCCACACGCATCAGTGCTAACACACGGTCCATATTCTCCACACTGGTCCAAAGATTATGCTCCTGCAGTTTTCAGTGATTCATTAGCAGCTGGTTCCATTATTGATGCTGTGCTTGCTGCAGAGAAACCTCCGAATAATAAACTTTGGTCTCTGCTGCTGCTTTAGAGCAGAAAGGTGGAGAGCGAGGGAGCAAGGATATAAGGAAATAAAATAGGATGGTCATCGGGAGACATCACGGCCATCTTTATTTACTCTGCAGAAACCAAATGTAAGAATAATCAGTGTATTAGTGTTTCTGTGGTTTTAAATCAAACACTGTAATCTAATATCTTTCTCATTTCCTTCTTTTTATTGGTATAACAATCTTTCAAAAGTGAACACAAGCACCACAATTTGTTCTTCACATAAAAACATTTCCCAAGATGATCAAGATTTAGGATGGTGGCTGTTTTACCACCGACTATAGATTTTCCTTTTATCTTCATTTCTCTGTTTTGATTATGGAAAGGAGTTTTAAACCTGTGTGCAGCCTGTGTCTTATTTTTTTTAACAATAAATGTACAACAATGAAATGAACATATGAATAAATGAATACACTGGATACTGGAATTCTTCCAGAAGCACATTTGTGAAGTCAGACACTGATGTTGGAGAGAAGGCCTGGCTCACAGTCTCCACTCTAATCCATCCCAAAGGTGTTCTATCAGACTGAGGTCAGGACTCTGTGCAGGCCAGTCAAGTTCTTCCACCCCAAACTGGCTCATCCATGTCTTTATGGAGCTGCTTTGTGCACTGGTGTGCAGTCATGTTGGAACAGGAAGGGGCCATCCCCAAACTGTTCCCATAAAGGTGGGAGCATCAAATTGTCCCAAATGTCTTGGTATGCTGAAGCATTAAGAGTTCCTTTCACTGGAACTAAGGGGCCGAGCCCAACTCCTGAAAAACACCCCCACCCCCTCCACCAAACTTTACACTTGGCACAATGCAGTCAGACAGGTACCGTTCCCCTACCAACCACCAAACCCAGACTCCTCCATCAGATTGGCAGATGGAGAAGTGTGATTCATCCCTCCAGAGAACACGTCTCCACTGCTCCAGAGTCCAGTGGCGGCGTGCTTTACACCACTGCATCCAATGGATGCAGCTGCCATGGAAACCCATCCCATGAAGCTCGCTGCACACTGTTCTTGAGCTGATCTGAAGGCCACATGAAGGTTGGAGGTCTGTAGTGATTGATTCTGCAGAAAGTTGGTGACCTCTGTGAACCATGACCCTCAGCATCCTCTGACCCCACTCTGTGATTTTACGTGGCCTACCACTTCATGGCTGAGTTTCTGTCATTCCCAGTCGCTTCCACTTTGTTATAATCCCACTAACAGCTGACTGTGGAATATTTAGTAGTGACTGGACTTGTTGCACAGGTATCATCCTATCACGGCACCACGCTGGGATTCACTGAGCTCCTGAGATCGACCCATTCTTTCACTGATGTTTGTAGAAGCAGTCTGCATGCCTAGGTGCTTGGTTTATACACGTGTGGCCGTGGAAGAGACTGGAACACCCGAGTTCAGAAATGTAGATGGGTGAGTGAATAATTTGGGGGGATAGTGTAAGCTCTTCGTGATCAATTCCCCTACAGACTGCCAGCAACCTTCAGTTCATCAGTCAATTGAGGGAATACATTTTTCCCTAGCAACCTGTGGTTGCCTGGATTCAATGATTTGGATGGTGAGTGAATACTTTTGGGAATATAGTGTAGTTGATGGCAATGGTCATTTTATTTATATAGCACATATGTGCTTAACATAGAAGCTAAAAACATAAAAACCTGTGTAGGTTTTACAGCCTTTAGGTGGTAAAAACAGCAAACCAACAATAAAACTTACAAAAACTGAAATTCCCAGTGGAAAACGAGCTGGAAAATCACTGACGTCAAGTCTACACTTTGCTGGGAGATAAAATCATTTCAACGTCAAAGTAACCTTTCATAAATAACTACTTAGCTTCAACTTATCTTTTCTACTTAAATCACACTCTAGATCAAAAAAGACAACAAGTCAGTTTTATAAATAAGTCCATATAAAACTTTACAAACAAATCAAAAAATCTTGAAGTTAATTTTGTTCTTAATTGGTAACCACTAAAGAGGCCAGAACTGCAGAGATACGGTCTTTCCTCTTAGTGCTACATTTTGCACCAGCTGCACAATAATAAAAAGTCTGTTTTGCTCCAGTTTACACTCTGCAGTTATAATGCTGCTGAAATGCAGATGAATCAGTTTAGACTGAAAGACTTTAATCCCGGGTCACTGCTGACCAGGATATTTATGCAGAACTACGGTAAAAACAATCACGATTATTTTCAGTCAGCACTGAGAATACAATCGTTCAGTGAGCTCCTCCGGTTTACATTTCCCTACACACAGCTCTACCGGACAGAAGGCAACATGTTTGAGGCTCACTTTCCTGATGTGTGGAAACGACTGGGACGGAGGTCTGCGACCAGTCTGTCAGTTACCATCTTTGAAGCGTCTTTGGTGCATCAAGACGGCGATAAAAAGAGACCTTGTCAATCCGCTATCAGTCTGTGGTTTAATCAAGATGTCAATTACACGCAATCTGTTTGAGATAAAATGGCAATTAACTGTGATCAATCAAAAATCATAAATCTACTGCCATATCTGTTCCCAGATCTGTTGCCATGTACACAAAACACCCCAGATTCCAAAAACATTGGAACATTGTGTAAACAGAATTAGAAACAGGTTTGCAGTAAATTCATATTTAATTCACATAGAAAAAACCCCCACATAGTCATAGGGTATCAAATGTTTAAACTGAGAGAACATCCCATGGCAGCAACACATCAGTAAAGTTAGGACAGATGTTTACTGCTGTGCAGCATCCCCTCTTCTTTTAACAACAGTCTAACATCTGGGAACTGAGCAGAGCAGCTGCTGCAGTCCCATCCTTGTGCTGATGGAGGATTCAGGCTGCTCAGCAGCTCTTTGTCATGTTTGTCATGATGCTCCAAAGGTCTGGACTGCAGGCAGGCTGCTGTATGTGGTTTAGCATCATCTTGCTTCAATATGAAAGGCCTTCCCTAAAAAAGATGCACATGTTGCTCTAACACCTGTATGTACCCTTCAGCATTGATGGAACCTTTCCAGATGCTGCCAGTTCCACAGGTACTGATGCACCCGTGTACCATCAGAACTGAGTGCTCTTTAGTCTGTAGGACGGGGTGTCTGTGTTTTCCAAAAAGAATTTCAGACTGACCTCAGAACAGTTTTCCACTTTGCCTCCATCCATTTGAACTGGAGAAAGAGCAGAGAAGAGGGCAGCATTTCTGGATCAGGTTCACATGCAGTATGGCTTCTTTGCGTGGAAGTGTTCCTGCAGTGATCTCCGTGACAGTCATGCCTGTTTTTATGTATGTATGTATTTTTCGTATTTGCATAATGTAGCTGTTTATTTATCAGAAGTTCAGATGGCCTCTCAAAAACTGTCTCATGCAAAGATCCTCTTTGGTCCACAGCTAATTTGTTGGGATCAAATCACGCAAGCGCGGGTCATTTAACCATCCACTTTATAGAATAATAAAATCAAAGTATTTGCTTTAGATTTCAGTTTATTTTTACATAATCTGTAGCTGCAGCAGACATGCAGAGGACAGTTTAATGACTCTCAGATATCAGGGGAGTAAAACAATGGGGTGTTACTGGAAGTGATTTCTGCTGTCAAACACGGTCTGCGGTCACATGCGTACAAAGTTGGTTTTAATATCTCTAAATCCTTCAGTGAGACGACATCTTTGTGGAAAACTCTCAGTTCGAGTCTGAAAAGGAAAACAAACAGCGGGGCGGTTAATATGATTTCACCGCAGCGCTGAGTGGAACTGGATGGTGCTGAGTGTTATTACAACATTTATTCAAATCACTTCAAAGTGAAAACAGCTTTGTTAACGTGACAGCCGAGGCAGGTTTGTGCCAACGCTGCTCAACAATCTCATCTGTCGAGCGCAGCGGGAGGAATGTGAGCTTAACAGTGATGAAAACACTCATTATGAACTGTGAAGAAACCCTTAGAGCGAGTGTGTCCTGGTGATTTTTGGCTGCCAGTGGGTTATCCCATCAGCTCACTAAATGCTCATCAGATTTGCTGTTTGTTTCTGCCAGTTAGCTGCAGTTTAAAGAAGTGTGCATTATTCACAGGAAAGCCTTTATGATTATTCCACTACTTGGTTTTGCTATCTTCTATAGTTAAAGGGGGCCTTTAGGGGGCCAAAGATTCGGATAATGAGACCAGCACATAAATAAGTAATCACTGAAGTAAAATCCCAGGTGTTAGACTATCTACACACTTTGTTTGACACAGTTCTTCCTGCTCTTGGCTCTGAACGGAAACCACTACGATATGAGCTCACTCGGTTTGGTGCAGCCAATCAAAACTACTCTTAGGTTCAGAAAAGATACATTCATTTCAAAGTGATGTTGACTGTCATGGGAAAAACTATACCCATGAACAAACAAACAGATTGCCTTCTCATCACTATAATTACATTATGTCATGGGACCGAGGTCTGAGCACTCTGAACATACCCAACTGTCACGATCCCCAGCTGACTGTCGAGTTCCTTATTTCAGGGATCGTCCTCCCTCCTTTGGTTCTCACTTCCTGTTTTATTTTGATAATTTCTTACCTCTAATGTCTTTGATTATATTCACCTGCATCTCGTTATGCAGCTGTTTCCACTTCCTCTAATTACCCTTGTGTGTGTGTGTGTGTGTGTGTGTGTGTGTATATATATATATATATATATATATATATATATATATATATATATATATATATATATATACACACACACACACACACATAAAACATCTGTTAACCTCCCGTGCAGCCAGTTTTAGATTCTGTTTACTTTTGGTTTAGTTAGTGTTTCCGTGTGTCTGCATTTGGGTCCTAAACTCAGCACTGTTCATGAAACGTGCCTGAAATTGTGTTTTTTACAAAAACATAAGCGATGTTGCATCACCACAAAGGCTTCAGCTCCTGCGAGAGCCTGAACGGGATAAGTGGAAAATGGATGATACGATTCGGAACAGTCACGGAAAAAGAAACGTGAAGAGGCTGACGTTGCACAGCCAACCATTACTTTGCATGCATCACGTAAAGTCACTAAATGTCTCAGACTCTCTTCGGTCACCGCGTTGCTGCTCGTCACTTCCTGTGTGGATGCCTCCTAAGCGTCGCATCCTTAGAAAATCCCTCCTGCATCCTTCAGTCTGCAGGCTGTTAGCATAGAGAACTGGAAAAGGTCTCATTCTTGAAGTTACGTTACAATCCACTGGCAATACAAACAAACATGAAAAAAATGTGCATCCATTTAAAGACACTAAATTTTTGATAATACTTCATGCCTTTGGCTTAATTAAAACTCGTACTTATCCCGGGTAAATGCTTTTTTAATTGAATTTCCTCCCTGCAGCTTGAACCAGCGACTGAAGCCTTATTTCCTGTCACAGAGCACTTAAATTAACTTAATTAGCAGAATGAAATGGGAGGGGTACATTTGGCAGGGCATAAAAATCTGTAGCAGCCGAGAGCACCTCAGCTGGTTCAACCCAAAGAAAACCAAACATATTAAATGTTGTTAAAACGTTAACGTGACGTCACATGACCTCACGTGTCTATTTTGGTTCATTCCATGTTTTTGTTGCAAACGCCACCATGAGCTCATAAATCCTATGTACTCGGACTCACATAAGAACGCCGTGGGACCACAGCCGAGGAATAATAATTTGTTCCTGGAAAGCCAGCGACATTAGTGTGATAAGAAGCAGGCGTGTGACGGGAGAGCTGACAGGGAAAAGTGAAGGAGAAACACTTTAAAGCCGCCATCAGGAGCGCTCGAGGAGAAGCGCTTTGATGTGGTTAACAATGTCAATACAAAGTGGAAATCAAAGAACACGCTCATGTTTGGCATATTTTTATGACACACATACATTAAAAGTGTCCACGTTCGCTCTTCAGTTCTCCTAAAATGGTTTAAATTGTTAACGTGCCTCATTTAAAAGGAAGAGCCGGCAGCTGCTCTCCTAAAGAGGGAGAAACAGCATTAAAGCCTCACTTTGTTTTACTGATTTGACCTTTGCCCTTTGCTTTTTCTTGGTACTTTACTCTGACAGGATCCAGCATTTTTAACACACATTCAAAGCTTGTTGAATAAACCAGATTTTGATACTAAGATGACACAGAGGGGATTTATACATACGCATTCCTAAAACTGCTCTCCGGACTTTTGGTTTCTCGGGGCAGGGAAAGAATGAGTTTACATTTTTGCAGCCCAAAAATGTAAACTGCTCGTAGAAGATTTCATCATGTTATTGATGGCAGGGATGCAGACGAAGGTCATAGTTCAGTTTTTATATTTTTCAGAGACATGAAGGCACCATGAGCCACAGCAGCAACTGGATTCAAAGATGCAGATGACTGAGTGAATACTTTTGGTATTGTAGTGTATCAGGAGGCTGCTGCTGCTGGCCACCGCTGGTCGTGAGAGAAAAAAAGAATATTCCCCGACCAGTTGCAAGCAATAGCTGGAGGATGACAGTAGTCCATCCGTTCTCTTCCACTTATCCTGTTCAGGGTTGCTGGAGCCTATCCCAGCTGCCTTAGGGCAGAAGGCTAACACAGAGACACAGACAACCATTCACACCTATGGGCCTACCCATGACTGTGGGAGGCAACTGGAGAAAACCCACACAAACACGGGGAGGCCAAGGTGGATTCGAACCCAGGACCTTCTAGCTGTAAGGCTGCTTTGTCATTATACTGATACTCAGGTATGTAGCATATATGTGTTCTGGTAGGTAGAACAGTGCAGCATAACAATGCAGGACAGTCTGTGCATGTCTCATCACGGTTCTGGCCAATGCGAGCATGAGCTGTGTGTAAATGTGAGCAACACAACGATGGCTGCGGTTCACTCCACAGCCGTGGGTGCTGTTTAAAACAATGGTCTGAGGTTATGAATTGTGTAGTTCAGTCGCATGCTTACATAAAATGAACCATGTTTGCATTTGTAAGTGCTGGCCATCTCACTTTAAGGAAAATGTCAGGCTAAAAGAACACCACAGAGAGTCCATGTGAGTGAGAGAGCTGTAAGAATGACAGGAAGTATGGATAATGAAGCAGGAGGGACGCTGAGGAATTCCAGCCTTCTGTGGGAGAAGTTGCCCCCACAATCTTGCAGAGCTCAGACCACACACTCTTAAAAATGTCAATCGTGTATAAATATTTAATCTGCGCGAGCGATGAGGAAATGTGCAGTCCATTAATCTGAAATATCCTGATCTCCTTTGTTGAGATCCATGCGCAAATTATTCCCAAATACATTTTTCTTCTTTCCTTTGACTTACAAATAACAATTAGCGCAGCCCCTTTGCCCTGGTTATTATTACTGCACAAAAATCTGTGCTCATTTCTTATGATGAGTCTGAACATTGATGAAGTTTTCAAGTGAGGACTGGAAAAATGAAGCACATGCATGAACTTGTTTCCCACAACTTTTTCCCGTCTTGTTTTCTGTGGCAGGCAATAATAGAATTCATTTACAGCAGCATGATGTAATCTAGGCCTGTGTGTGTGTGTGTGTTTGAGACCCAGATAACAAGAATAAACACTGCTGATTATCAAGGCCAGAGAGCACGGTACTGTAATAATAAAAAAAAGAAAGAAAGAAATTTCAATGCAGGTCCTGAACATCCATAAATCAGATTTACGTTGGCTCCCAAGTTTCATTTTGTCTCCACCTCACGTCTCCTAAAAACATGTTGCCATCTGATGAGAACCACCCTCAATGATTTTTCAGCCATGAACAGATGAAACTGAATTGAACAGATTGGTGACAGAAAGGGGGAATTCATAAGTGCCCAATTATCTCATTATTGTATTTGTTTAGCGAGGGAGCTGGGACAAAATACATTTAAATAAAATGCAGTGAGGTTGTTCTGCACATGATCATACCTAACCTCTGATCTGCATCATTTCTGTCAGGCTATTATTACCTCTTAGCATCTTAGAGTACCCACACTAACGCATGCTTGGCCCCACAATGCATCGGCTGCCCTTTACTCTTTACTCCTTCACTTTGCTTTGGTGGGAGTTCTAACTTTCCACAGATGCTGTAAAAGATGGGCGTAGCTCTTTCTGAAGTTGGTGTTTTGAAAGCGGATGTGACCTGTCAATCACTGAGCATCGCCACCGAGCATGCTCCTTACTTAAATAAACAAAATGAACCGTTTCATTCAGAATGATGCAAAATGAGAGACTGAGCACAGATTCATCAGGAGAGTGTCTGCTGAGGTCACTCTGAGCGCCGTTTTCCCATAAACTTCTATAGGACTGGAAGTCTGCAGGGGGTTCAGCGCGCTTCCTGCTTGAAAAATAGACTTTGGGGCGGAGAGCCACTTTACCCTGAAAACTGCAGTTGGCTGGTCCCGTCTACTGAACTTCAACTCATTATTTCTGCCGCTCAGGACTGTTTATACAGCTGTGGTCTTTGTGTCTGTGGGTTATTCCTGTCTGTTTATACATAAATCTGGCTGTGTTACATACAGCCAGATGTATGTATGTTTGTAAGAGACAAATTGAAATAAAAACTCATTTAAACTGATGTAGTAAGGCACTGGGCCAGAATAGCTTCAATGTACTTTGGTACGACTCTTCTAAGTCTCTGCAGCTCAAACGGAGGGATTCATGTCAAGAAGTCATTTATCATCATTTTAAAAAATCTCTATGCAACAATTTCTTGTCTTCCCTGTTATTGTCTACTCGAGTAGTTCCCAGTGAATGTCAAAAAGCATTTTTAATAGCCAAGTCCACGCCCATGATCTCTGTAACAACTCTGTATTGATCTGCAGTGACCCCCTCCCCCACTCTAAGGTGACCCCCTCCCTGCAGGGGTCAGATGTTTAGGTTTTCCTTCAATCTGAATGTGTGTGTGTGTGTGTGTGTGTGTGTGTGTGTGTGATAGCAGTCAGGTGAGTCCTTAAGGCTCCAGGCTCTTTTCCTTGGTTCTAAGAATAACCGCCAGTGTGAGCGGGCTGTTTTCTCTTGATTACAGATAGGCTGACTGCTTATCGCTCGGGTTCCCAAACATGCTACAGCACACACACACACACACACACACACACACACACACTCCAGCACTGCACCATTTACGAGTTCACACTGCAAAAAGTAGCCCCACGCAAAAACGTAATCCTGGATTTTAAAGCACTCCTTTCAAGGGGACTACATAAAAGTTCCAGCCCCATAATTTCATTCTTGGACTCTACTGCAGTAGATCCACAGTTTCAAATCATCTCGATTTGTCTTCTGCTGTGCCTTGGTGTAGCAGATCAGTACTTTTTAGACTTTCTTCTCCTCTCTTTAAGCCTGCTTTCTCCTGATTGGCTGCCCCTCACAAATAAAACAATTGAAGAAGAGGTGGGCACAGCCAAAGCCGTGTGCTTGAGATGCCCATATTAGGGATGTCTGCTTTCTATGACATCATAGAGAGCAAAACGTAGAAAAAAACAAGCAGCGTGTGTAGAGCAGTTTGAACCTTTGGATCACATAGATTGATAAATTCATGTTTATAAATTAATGTGTCACAACAGAGAGATCTGGCTGGGCTCATAAATGAATACTTGAAAGATGAGGTATGGATTATTGTTGCAGTAGATGTGAAATCATGGGCTCAGACGGTGTCCAGCTATGCTCCAAAAAAGATAACCAAGGCTCATTATTTAGAGTATTTAGGCAGAGCTGCCAGATATCAGACATTTCAGGGATCTCCAGAAAAATAAACACACAAGCGTCACGCTTTAAAAAAACATATCTGTCTCATTTTATCACGCCTCACTGTTTTATTTCAAGTACATTCCTAAAACAAGCATTTGTCAGGATGTGAACAGATCTCACCTCTGTAATGAGATTTTTTTTTTTTTTGTTATGACAGATTTAGTTTTTTTCTTTTTTTTCTGCGGTGGAGAGTGGGAGTTATTCCCAAAGGCTGAAAATAAAAACAGTAGAAAGATTACACGTTTATCACGGAGCTCAGAGCCCGGGACTGCAGAGCAAATTAACAAGAGACTGAAATTTCATTACACACTGACAGCTGTTTAACTGCAGAGCCACAAAAACCCACGACATAACCACAAGGTCAAAGACAAAAAAACTACAAGCTGCTTGGTGGAGTTTCGCTTTTCATTTCTTATTTCTTCACCTTGAGACAATTTTAGAAAAACAGTTTAACGAAAAACTGAATCCATACTCAGAGGAATTTAACTGTACGGGGGATGAAGCAGCAAACATCGGCAACAAATTCTGCTCAATTATCTACCGCTGACTGTTTCACTCATGGGATCCTTCCAGGGATCTGCCTCCTAATGCTTCCATTTTCTAAATGGAATTTAAATTAGTAGAAACTTCACTTTAAAGGTTTTTAATACAGGACAGAGAATAAATTCAACTATTTAACTCTTTAATAGCCGGCTGTCGAGGGCGATGTGCCCCGAACTGCCTTCAGCTCCCATCTTTTCGCTGCTGACATGATTGGGCGAGCACACTTTGCATTACCGTAATTACATGAAAATCTGTCCCCTTGGAAAAATCCAGATGGTTTCTGAAAGCTGAGAAGTTGCGCTCCACAGGCAGCATAGGGTTACTGTAGCAGTTTCACCCATGCTGTTGCAGGAAGCTGGCGAATGGCGGCACTTTTGAAGCTCACTGCGCACCGGCGTGGAAAATAAAGGGTTAAAACACCAAAGGAGGCAATACAAAAGAACCCATATTATGATCAATGAGTTTTTACTTATTTAGGAGTATACTAGAATATACACCGCTTAGTCAATAGAAAGTGTCACCACCTTGACTTAACTAAGCGAACAGGTAAGAGCCGTCCACTGGATGATTACTGCAGTGAGTCATGTGTTCTGGCCAGCAAAAAACGGGTAAAATTATCAAAGAAAGAAAACAACTCAGAAACAAAGAACTGTCCAGCCCATTAATAAAGCCTGCGCCGATGGTGGGGAACCATTATTGTGCAAAAAAACTAAAGGAAAACTGAAATGTGGGGTTCTTTTTTCATGTGGACGCCATCACTGTGCTGGTGTACACATGCAAAATCATACCATCCACTGCCATGACTGTAAATACTGCACCATGGCACCAGTTCGAAGGCTTCGACCCAGCAACATTTAAAAATGTGGTTCAGATTGTGTTTCCTCAGAAGCTCAAAAAGTACCAACCAGCCTGAAATCTCTAGGAAATGAGTCTGCTGGAACACCAACACTTTGATCAGGAGGAAAATTAAACAGCTACTTTCGCATTTGTCAGCTCTCACTTTGGAAATGATAGTGTGTGGGTGGAAGAGACCCAAGCTGGAAGTTTCCAAGCTAAATACATAAAATCTTGAGTACGTCTAACCTTATAACTCCCCTCCCTCCCCTCACCTTCTGCTCTCAGTCCTGGTCCAAATTTGGCCCTGCTGGCCTCTGTAAAAAGGCATTTCCTCCTGGGGATCGTGGCTCTGCATAACTCTTGACCGCTGTCCGAGTCCGACAACATCACGGTTTTCCCACACAAAAAGAAAAACATAAACTCTGACATAACATGTTTTTGAATTAGGGGATCAAAGCTGTGAGAGCAGAGCCTTCGTGGGATCCATGCGTTCCACCCAAAAATACTCCACGTGAAGGGAGAGACCGGCCTCCGTTAGGTTTCAGGAGAGCATTCAGAAATACGTCAAGCAGACGAAGTGATGCACCTGTCATGCCTCGTAAAGGCCTGTGGGCGGCAACAGCCACCAACTTCCTGAATATATCCCATGGGAAACAGATGGAAGGAAAGTAGGTATATGCAAGAAGGATCCAGCCAATTCAAAACTGCCTTAAGCCTGCATCCTTTCTAATGGCCAGCAGGGGGCAACTCCTCTGGGAAAAGACTGCATAGAAGTTTATGGGGAAACAACCCTACTTCACACTTGACCTGTGACCTTGGTAAACACTTTGCTGATGGGTCTATGGGTTCATGCACTAGATTAACGCCTTCTTTAAAATGGGTGATCACTTTGTAAATCATGGACACATTAAGACGGAGGCTGATGGTGATGATAAACAGCGGTATGCCGTAAGGCGTGGCTAGATTGTAATGGACATGTTTGGGCATCCTCATTGTCTCAATTGGCTCCAACCCTCGCTCTTCTACGTTTAACAGCACAAAGAGGGTGGCGGCATAAATATGGGGTGGGCAACTCCAGGCCTCGAGGGCCGATGTCCTGCAGCTTTTAGATGTATCCTTGATCCAACACACCTGAATCAAATGGCTGAATCACCTCCTCAGTATGCAGTCAAGTTCTCCAGAGTCCTGCTAATGACTTCTATATTTGACTCAGGTGTGTTGGATCTGGAACACATCTAAAATCTGCAGGACACCAGCCCTCGAGGCCTGGAGTTGCCCACCCCTGGCATAAACGCTGTACTCTGTGTGTGATGTTGTGGCCATCTTTTAAATACAGTCTAAATTTTGGACATTAAAAAAAAACGTAATCAAGAAGTTTGTTTTTGAAAGCATCGATATGGTTCAGTCCCTCATAAAGCATCGCTACAGTAACACATCAGTTCATCCGTCTGGATTTGCTGATAAGCTTTAATGTCTCATGACAGTCTAAAGACATTTCTTAATGATCAAAAGGATTTTTTAGGGTTTGAAAAAGCTTTAAAAATCTCTTTGCTAATGTACTGGTGTACTGGTAATGACCTCCCCAAAAAAAAGTCCCTTAAACAATCCCACATTGTACAGGATGTTCACAGCACTCTCTCCATATCAATATCTTTCTTGTGAGCCTAATCAATTGCAAACACAAACAGGCCCATCATGTGAGAAGTGGGCCGGCAACTTGGCATAGAAGAAGAGCATCTGAGCCAAATCAGGCAGAAACGAGCTGAGCTGGGGAGATTGCATTCATCACATCTGGGCTGACTCGGCTATCACAAAGTACTGATTATATGCCTGCATTAGAAATATTTTAACGATTTTTTACCTTTCAGGCATAAAGCTTAAACAGACTTTGCAGAGTTGGTCATCAAAGTGATCAAGCAGAGGATGCAGTGATGCTTGTTCTATTGTTAAAAAATCTCAAAAGGCAAAAAGTACTAGATTTGATTTACAGATAATTTTTATATTTACTCTGGACCTCTACTGAAGCCCTTTAATTACCTAAAACAATGATAACAGTGACTTTTCAAACATAATGACTATGAGAGAAGTGTGCTGCATTCATCACCTGCTGGTAGCACGCTCAATGTGTACGCTAACTGTTAATCTAGCTAACACGTTAACAGCAGGAGTTGCAGAATGAGGTGTGATGTTTACAACTGAAGTTTGTTAAGATGCCTTTTTTAAAAATAGCAGCTTGGTTTTGTTTACCTGAATTTAATGAGCTTTCAGCTGTAATATAACCAACACCTGAGGGGCAGGTGTGTGTGACTCCACTCAAAATCACCTATGAGCAGACTCTGGCCCCGAAAGTGCAACATGACAGCTTCCGTAAGCGAGAAGTTTGCTGAGTGGGTAAGGTCCATCCATCCATTCATCCATCCATGAATGGATGGTGTACAGTACCACAGCAGGAGGTCAGCAGCTGTCTCTGGGCCTGTGTGATTGAGGCCTGATTTAGACTTCTGCACCGGGTCTTTGCAGGACCTGCGTACGTAACCGGAAACCCCTCTGAACCCTACACAGGAATCACAATGTGTAGTTACATTTCTCGAGAGGTGCGCGTCAGGTTACATCGTAGGTTTCCTCGTACAGTTCAACAAAGTCACAGGAAGCTGACTAACGTGGCCTTCCATCATTTCATGGCCGCAGAGAGCCCACTGTGACCTCAGAAAAACCAGAGGGTGATCGATCAGCCTGTCTTAATAATAAGTGAAGCATTTTCCCACAGTTCTCAGTCTACTATCATTCACTGTGTTAATGCCAATTTTGAGTGGGTCAAAAGGTACAAACCCTTCATATGCAGAGTCACTGGACAAATAAAAAACATCAGTATTTTACCCATTTATGTAATAACAGTACTTTTTTTTAAAGTGAATTACTGATGACTTTTCTGCAGTTTTCAAACTTTACAAAACCATCCGGTGGGCCAACCTCGGCCTGCTGGCCGGCTGCTTGCTCTGCGGCACTTTGATCAAATCCATCGTGTTTAAATGTGCTGTATGAACAACAAACACTGGAAATAAAGGAGAGCCAGGTGCGATACAAAGAATGTCGGGATAGGCAGAGGAGCGGGTGCTGAAGATGCAGTCCGGTGGATTTTCAGGCCGTGGCAGTGAGTTCACCCCGAACATGAAGACCCCGAATATACTAGTCCCACTCCCACGCTTCACTCACATTTGTTAAGGAAATAATAACGAACCTCATTTGGCTTAGATCGTCCCATCGTTACCACAATGAACATTTGAAGGATTTTTCATATCAAATCAATCCAAAACACATAAACAGAACATCTCTTTTTAATCAGACAATTACACCTCTATTTACAACAATGTTCAGCAGTTTTTTCAAATTTCAGATCACATGCTACAAAGCAAACAGTTCAACCAGAGTAACAGCATTAAAAGCCCTTAATTCAGGTTTTCATTCTACCGTTCTTGATTTTTTGTGGTTTGAGGGAAAGCTGTGAGCTGTATTGCACCCACTCCCACTGATGAGCAGCAATGCGATTCTGTCAGGGAAAATATCCAGACTTCAAAGATTTGTAACATCTCTGCTTCAGCACAGGGAACTCATCAACCTCATTCAAATAACAAAATGACACTTTTGGCAGACATATGTGACGTTTTCCTGACAACAGTTAGAGGAGACGGTCCTGTTTTCTGAGCTCTTTGCCATCATAAAAAAAAAAAAAAAAGCGTAGTAAGCCATGTGTTATGCAACAGTATTTAGAAGACAAGGAGTACAGTCAGTAACTTTCTCTCAGTAGCATCATGAGACCGAAGCACCGACGCAGCATCCTTCACAATAAATAAAGCAGAGATCCAACATGTCAGCGTTTTATATTTCATGGCAGATACTGTATACAAAACACATACAATGACGTAGAAAAATGTGCTAAAAATATAAATAGAACGAATTTGGGGAAGTCTCCAGAAAGTCCTGCAGATAAATCCTGAGCCGTGGCGTCACTCCGACCTCTGACACCTCGGCCCTGTGGTAAAAAAGGCATGTTTGTGTTTCTATAGGAAACAAGTCACGATGAAATAAAACACGACTGTAAGATTGTCACTATCCCGTCTTTGAAACCTTTTATATCATATTTCATTTATTTTTCACACTATGAGGACATGTCTGTGGATGCCCTGCAGAGAAGTTAATGAAGTTATTGAAGTTACTTAGAGTGCCACAGAAGCTGTAACATGTGCTGCCCTCAGTGTGCCTTTTTAACCTCCACATTACTGACACTGACCCAACATCGGCATCTTCTTTTTCCTGTAGATTTTAATCCACTAAATCCAATACATTTAAATATGTGACTTAGAAGCTCAGATACAATAAAAACGCATGTATACTCAGAGCATGTGTGAAATAAAGTGTTATTATGGGCATGTTTCCTCATTTTCTCATAAAAACAGATATTTTGAAGCACAGACTGTAAATAAAGGATGGACACGGCAACGGTGATGTCACTTTTTGGCGCCTTTTTGAGGCCTCAGCTGCGGAGCAGGAAGTGAGCCTGTTTGGAAGGGAGGGCGGAGTGCTACACTATCAGCTAACGCTAGCAAACACAGTGAGCCAGCTGCATCGGTGAACTGTGCAGACACAGACATCTGCTAATTAGTGCTAATCAACAGACAATAAAATGCTAGAATCTCACCAACCCTGAAGCACAAACTACCACACAGCATGACTCCATTAAAAATGCTGTAAAAGGCAACAACTGCACACACAGCAGAGCGGTCCAGTTTAGTGACAGATGCAGAGCAGTTGTGTTCTAATTAGAACTAGTAAAATCTAAATGTTTTACTGTAGCTGCTCGTGTGGCAGCAGGTGGGTGCTGGTTTGCTCTGAGATCTGGGCGCTGCGCTGCTGTCTTCCTAAGAAGGTTCTGGGTTCGAACTTCCCGCTCAGCTGCGTCTCTCCATGGAGTCTGCATGTTCTTCCACAGTTCAGACGTGCGCTTGTTCTGCTAACTGGTGATTCTGAGTTTGCCACAGACCGGCCTCTCTGTTAGTCCTGGGATGGACTGGCTACCTCTTCACAGTCTGGCCCTCACTCTGCAGTTAGGAAAACGGTTGGATACATAGTCTGAGATTTGAGTTATTAGTTTAGGAGAAAGCTATGAAGTGCCAGCAACATGTGACTTATTTTGCAATTGTCTTAATTGTATTATTATTATTATTATTATTATTATTATTATAAATTGAACCAAGCTGAGAACTTTTTTTAAACAGGCAAGAATATTTAATATAAACCTAGTGCTAAGCAAGCATCTTATTAGCCTACAATTACCTTTACACATAAAAAAGGAATGGAGATGAAAGGGAAATGCAGGTACTTAAAGCCACTTATGACCACTAATGGATGAATTACAGCAGGTTAAATCAACCACTGCTCTGTGTGAATGTTGGTAATCATGACCTGGTGCTCTCTAGATAAGATCTTTGTCTTCAAGCTGAAAGAGGCATATAAAGTCTTCTTCACCCAGTGAGTGTGCACAGGGGTGGAGAGCAGCTACCTACTGTAGCATCATCTGGAGTGAATCAGTGAAGTTTGATGCAGGTTTAACAGCTTTTCTGACACCGTCTGCAATATTAGAAAAATCTGTCAGACATTTGCATTAATAGCTTTGATCATTCCGGTCTAGAGGAAAGTTCGGCATCCTCATTTATTGATTATTTTATTGTCTCCAGCGGTGAAAGCTACTCTAACGCTTTCAGAGATTTGTTGCCGTTTGGTTTCTTTTCTGGGAGCTGTTGGTGGCTGTGATGAGCGAACGCGTGTGGGCTTCTTCACTCACGATACCATCTTTATGTGATACCATTACATGAACCTCTGATCTGTACTAAAATTAATTCAGTAACTCAAACTCAAAACCCAATTACACACATGCAACATAGTTTCTTGACAGTCTGTTGATGGTGTTAGCTCTCATTCATTCCTTCAGTTTACAATGAGCACCTTTAAACCTTGAGCCTCGACTAAAGTTGGGTATTTTAACATGTAGAGATTCTGCATATGTTTCACAATAAAAGTCTTGTTACAAAAAGAATAGTTTCTGTCGACTGAAAGACTTAAGGCTTTTAATTTGTAAGAGTTGCATAAAGTGCATCCAGGGTCATATCTGCCAGGTTTCTGCTTGTTAGCTAAAAAAGTTACATATGTTAGCTTTACTCTGCATTTGCTCCATGATAATTAAAGTCAGTCTGTTGCACACACACATCCACACGGTGAATGTGTGTGTGCTGCGAAAAGCAGCGAAGCTCAGAACGTCTCATACGTCTGCCCAATAAGCGAGTTCTGGCTTGGTGTTAGTTTAAGGCGATAACAGAAACAGTTGCTACCTGAACAGGAGCACTTACTCTGGGAAAACAGGAATACAGACCTGCCTCTCTGTAAGCCTGCTCTAAACTTCTGCGTCTGAGGCTAATAAGTGAAAACATTTGCTAGCACAAACCAGCTCGTTTGAGCGCAGAATGCAGTACATGGCGCAGCCTTATTATGGCTCATTTACAGCCGTGTTCATTAATGTGAGCTCTCCTGTTAAATGAGCCAACAAGTTCAGGAACTACAATAGAGTGCAGCCAGTGCAGTTTGGGTTTCAGTTCAGTTCTGCAAGCGGGTTTCATGAAAAAAAATAACAACACACATTTCGTCTGAAAAAAACTTAGAAAAAGGTGAGAATATCATTTTGGGTTTCATATTAAAATTCCCCATTCCGGAGCTCAGCCCGAACCAGCTCAATCCCAGGAAAACAGGAAAACACGTACTCATGCAGGGTTTTTCAAGTTTTATCTAAGGATGGGTATTTTAAGCAAAAATATATTCCAACAGCCTTTCAACACTAAACTTTTCTTCAAAGGTCGCACACCTGTCCACCTGCTCCGTAAAGGTACAGTTCACCACAAATCTGTGCAGACGTTTGACCACGTTTTTGTTTTTCCTTTCGAATTTTTTGAAGACTGCAGTCAAGTTTCTCTTTGCGCATTCCTCCTGTTTGTGCACTCATACCCAGGTTTTAGCAGTCCAATAGTTCATGATTTTTCTTCTCTTTCTGTTGTCTAAGGGTGGCTGATAAACAGCGTCTGGGTATGTTACTGCCACCTTCCTACCAACTGTACATCTATCGTAACTCTTCCTGTATCTTCTTTTTTTTCCAACTATAAATATGTCAAATTTAAGAGCAAGACGCTCTCAGAAATTTCATTGTGACGTTTAAAACAGATTCTGCAGGTTTTTAAATGCAGCTCACAAAGAAATGTTTTTCCTTCCACTCAACACTGAGTATAGAAAAAAAAATAATAGGTCCAGTCTGGAGGTGCAGCATGTCAGACCTCTTGGCTGTGGCAAATAAATTATCTTAAAAAGATTCTACTGATCCTGCAGGTCTACAATAAATCAATAAAACCTAAAAGTTAGGTCTTGTTTAAATATTGATACTCTAAGTGTATTTACATGAAGCCAAAACAAACAAAAACAAACAAACAGTCTTATTGGCTCTCAGAAAATTACTTCGAACTCCAACACTCCGAGGTCGGGCTCGTGAAGCCGGGGGTATCCCTCTTACTGCAGGAGGGCAGAAACACGAGCAATAAAGTTACAGATTACTGTGACATCAGCTGAAGCCAGATGTTTGGATCCTGACAGCTGATTCGTTATCGACACCGACCGCACAAGCTGATTACATTACAACGTGGCGTGTGATGTTAAAGTCCTGCACTCTGTCAGCTGAGATCAAAGGCAAACAGCCCAGAGGCTAAACAAAGAACTGCTGATAAACCTGAGGATGAAACACAAGGATAAGTCATAGGATCTAATGTCTCTTTGACGAGGATGCACCACTGTCTGCTGGCAGAAAAGCTTTCCAGGCCATGATAAAAAGTAAAGCTAATTCCTAAAACAACTTTTCCATGTGAAATTTGATGCTCTGTAAACAGATTTTGAGCTTCCTACTGACACCCAACTTCATAAAGAGAAATAAAACACACACAAGCTCCTAAATAAGCCTCAATTTTCTCTCTGGGAAATGAGCTTTAAGTCCATCCGTTACGCTTCTTTAACCTATATGCAGCCCGACGGCATGACGATTTCAAGGCGATTGATTTTTCCTGCATCTGGAAGTGTTTTAACATTTTTTGCAACATCTAAGTCTACCCTGAAAGAACCAAGACCATTTACAGATTTACAGTCAGGCTTGAAAAGATTAATAAGTTATTTTTTGCATCTCAGTGGATCAGGCAGCCCAGCTCACACTGTGCTTTACTCTTTTTTTTGCATCTGGGAGTTGTTAGATCAGTGCAGTGAGGAGTGTTTATCAAATCCTCTGAACTTTCGTCATCAGTAATAAACTTACTAACTCCGTGTCGTCGACTTGCGGCCATGAAAGAGCAGCATCACAGAGAGAATCTGTGAAAGTCCCAGCAGGAACGACGCGGCCTCCTTTTTCCACTAAATTCATCCTCCAACGACTTAACTGTGCTCACACAATTCACCGCAGGACCAAAAGGACCTGTGTCATGCTACGCAATAGAGAGCAAAGCACGCATAGGGGGCCGATGCCTCCAAAGTGACTGAAGCGAATCCATCCGAGTCAGGTCTCGTCAGGTCTCACACTTGGCATCGGGGGTCTGTTCGCAGGCTGACGGGGGCTGGAGCCTTTTTGGCCTCCGTGCAGCCGAGGCAGGAAGGAAACAGTGGGCTAAAGAGGCGGCCGAGACCTTTCCGGAAGACGCTGTTGGAGAGGCTGTAGATGAGACAGTTGCAGAAGCTATTGCTGATTGCCAGCCATGTTGTAAGGAAGGATGCCACCTTGTGGTGATACAGCCCGGCGCTCTCCAGGAGGAAGTACAGGATGTATGGCATCCACAGCACATAGAAGACGCTGGTGATACGGAACAGCACCATGGCGTAGCGTTTGTCCGGGCAGCCATCGCACCGCTCTCCCCGCTCGCCTTTATCACCCTCGGTCTGCGGGCTGAAGCGGGCGTGGCGCTGGGAGATCTCCCTCGTGTGCTGCCGACAGATCCGGAATATACTCCCGTAGGTGAAGCAGACGGTAAGTGCAGCCGGTGCGTAGAGCAGCGCCACAATGAAGGTGCTAAATGCAGGCTTGGTTTTCCAGGAGTTTGCACACCACTGAAATATGTCCCCGTGATAACCCGGCTTCCCCCAGTGGAAAAAAGATGGAAGGAAAATCAAAGCAGAGTAAACCCAAATGAGCACAATGCACACCCTCAGCCGGCATGGCGTCACCAGCGTGGCGTACGACAGCGGGCGGGTGATGGCGATGTAGCGGTCCACGCTGATGCAAGCTAGAGAGGCCATGGAAACGCTCTTCAGCACAGAAACCATGTAGCCGAATCCCTTGCAGGTGAGCTCCTCATTCAGGTGTCGGAGGTAGTGGAGGAGGGACAAAGAGGGCACGAGGCAGCTGACACCCACCAGCAGATCAGCGTACGCCATGGTCTGGATAAAGTGGCTGGTGGTGTGATGGTGCAGCAGTGGGGCGCAATGGAAGACGAAGATCACCACCAGGTTGCCGGCGATGATGAGCACAGTGAGGAAGAGGATGACGACCACCTCCAGCATGCAGGTATCCAAGCTGTTGGAGTAACCCACAGTGCCCAGCAGGCAGAACGAGGGAGAGCTGCTTTGGTTCGCATCGGAGGAAGAGTTCATGTTTGGACTGGAGAGGGAGGAGGGAGGAGAGGGGGGTGGTTTCAGCTCGATGCAGCCATCGTCCTGTCATCCAAGTCTCTTTCTTTATTTATTTATTAACCCTGGAGTTGCCTGCCCCGGCTCCAAAAACAAAGCATGCCCCTGTTCTTCTTAAATCAGCATCTTTTCTCCCTCAGCGGGCAGCGAGCCTGTCCTTAAAGTAGCAGTAATCCATCGGCGCACGCAAGACGCAGCCGGCCGCCGCTGCTGCTGCTGCTGGGGGTGAAATATGTGCATGTGTGCAACCTCGAGAGGCAGAAAAAAAATTCCCCAATGTAGAGCAAGGGATGCCCGTCTGGTGGTGCAGTGCAACCCGTCCTCCCCCTCACAACTGTTTATCATACCCCCCCCCCTCAACTACAAATCCTGAGGTGAGCACTGGGCTCCAGCAGGCAGCCACAAAACAGCAGGGAAAAAAAACTAAAAAAGAAGCATCCACTGGCACTCTTCAAATGCCGGCAAAGGGAGGGAGGGGGGGCAGGAAAACAATCCCAAAATTCCCAGCCAGCAGCTCCTATGTGCCGGCAGTGAAGGCTTCCTCAGCAAACAAAGTCAGGGCGGTCCAAACGAACGGCACATCTGGAAGTAGAAGCCCCGCTCGTGAGTCCTGGAGGCAGACGGGGCAAACATCCAAAGGTGATGGTTAACGTGACTGGGATTTCTTCTTGTGAGGCTCAGCGGCGGCAGGTCCACTTCCTGTGTGTGCGCGCAAGTGTGTGTGAAGATAGAGTATGTGTAGACATGAAATGCGACTGAGGAGGTAGACAGTGAACGGCTTCTCCTTTCTGCTGTAGCGGCGGTACAGTGATGATGCAGCGCTGCCACTGCTGCTTTCCTCTCCTCCCCCTTCGCTCGCTCTCTCTCTCTGTCTCAGACACACACACACACACACACACACACACACACACACACACTCCCTCCCTCCCTCTGTTTGAATTTGTTACTTCTTTCTGCCTGCGTCCCCGCTGTGTCTGTGCCTCAATTACAGGATTGAGCATGAAACTTTTTAGAGGAGCTTGAGCACCTGAGATTTATTAGATATTTAAGTTTTAGAAAACCTGTAATATCTAAAATCCATTGGAAGCTCAGTCTAAAAAATAAAAAGCAAGTGTTGGTGTTTATAGCCTGGTTCAAAAAATATTTAGTTCTCTATGGATAGTTTCCCCTGTAATAACATCTGTATGGCCAAAATTTGTTCTATAAGACATCTATTAAATTATGCTGCGGCTTGTGAGACTTTGATATCTGTTTGTTACACCTTCATGCCCACTAATGTGAGTCACTGAACGAGCTCTCAACCGTGTTGTTGGCAGAGAAATTATAAAACATTTTCAGTGCTTTTTCAAAATGTATCAACCACATGACAAAAATCCAAAATTATTATTTGTATAATTTTGCTTACTTAAAGGGTAATATTGTATCCAGTATGTCACAAGCTTATTTATAAAGTGCCTGTTATTGATAACTGGTGTTATATAAATAACACTGGACTAATTTGGGAAACGGCACAAAAACAAAAGCAATAAATTTCACAGTTACATGAATCAGTTTCTCATTTAGCAGCTGTCAGAAAACACCGCCGATCGCCTCCCATTAAAACGCCTGCAGCCTTTCTGATTTTGTCTCTGGCTAGGTCTCTGAGAGGTGCACAAACATTCAAAGAAAACCAAAAGGCAGTATAGTGACTTTATTTTTATCAAGTGGCTTTTATTTTTTATGAGAAGAAAAGAAAATCTTTTATTGGAAAACAAGAATTAAAGCCAACATGATATTTGGATTTTACATTTCTTTTGAAGCTAATTGATAAAAATATGAAGTTTCTGCATTACCCTGTTTCCTCTGATGTACAAAAATGTGCCTCCAAAAATGAGGCAACATCAAACTGTGAATTTTGAGCAGCACTGCATCACATATTTAAAGTATTTTCGGCTAAAATATGACATTTTACAGATTAATTTATTCAGTATAGTCCCTATTTTGTTTAAGCATCTTCTCTGCCCTCTTTTTTCCTTTGATTCTCCCTCAGTATTACTCTAACTGCACCTCCCCTGCAGGTCTCTGCAGCTTTCATTTCCATGGACCCCCATTTTGCTCCTCACAGGAAGCTCCTCCCCCTCCACACCAGCTAGCCAATAGACATCAAGCAGGTTCTGCTCTCCACGGAGACCGTACTCACCCCAACCACATGTGCTCACACTCCCCACGTCCCCAGCAGCAACATCCATCACACATATGAACCCGTGGAAATGCAAAGACGTATGGAAAAGCACATGTGCTCAGGGACACACCGCGCACAAGTGTGTGCGTACATGCACGCACATGTACACGAGACGCTTACAGAGGGGAGATTAAAATTTCTACAGATGCATGCAGCTAAATGCAGAAGAGACAGGAAAGGATGAAAGGAAAATAAGGGATGCAAGAGAGTGGAATAATTAATGAAATGGAAAAGATGGAAGAAACATGGAAGACCAGAGAAACTGGAATCAATGGTGTTTCAGAAAACCTGAATCCAGCTCTAAATCATCTTTTGATCTTAAACTATTTTACAATTAAATTATTGATTTTAAACCATTAAAGGAATGAAAAAAGTGCAATAAAATGACTAATGTGACAAAATTTAATTGAACTGAGTGTGACGATGCCCGCTGTACATGAGAGGGATGACATGGTGCTAAAAAAGCAAAACCAGTCAGACAAATATCTGATCAATGAACATGCACCCAGGCAGCACGGTGGTTAGTACTGCTGTCTCACAGTCAGAATACTATCTGGGAGGCCTGGGTTTGATTCCACCTTGGCCCAGGCTCCTCCCTGTCTCTCCGTGTGGAGTTTGCACGTTCTCTGCGTGGGTTTTCTCCAGGTACTCCGGTTTCATTCCACAGTCCAAAGGCATGCACTTACTGGGGTTAGGTTAGTTGGAAACTCTAAATTGCCCATAGGTGTGAGTGTGTTGGCCCTGCGACAGGCTGGCGATACCCTGCCTCTTTCCCTATGATAGCAGAGATGGATGAACATGCATCCAAATATTCAGATATAAACCTGCTAGTCTCTTACACAGAACAAACTAATCAACTAGTTTAAGGTTAAAAACACGTTTAAGATAATTTGAACTGGTCTGTTGACATTCTGTGATCACAAACCATACAGCGACCTCAGTGGAAAAAGTTCCCCAAAGCGCACCTGAGGCTCGCTCCGTGAGTGTTGATCCCAAAGACTCCGGTATAAAAATGTGCGGCTTTCCAACAGGAATACACGCGTTTACAGCCTGCTACCAAAATGATTTTGATTTATACAACTATCACCCCTCTTCGTGGCAGCTGTCCGAGGGGCACACTTTTGTAAAAATATATATTTAAATAATTTTATATAATTATAAAATTCACTAGTTTAATGCATTTTTAATCGAATTATCTGAGAAGTAATATAGCTTGCTGTGCGATACAGACTGTCCAGTCTAGTATTGTATAAATGTGTGTGTGTGTGTGTGTGTGTAGCAGGAGGATATTTCACACTGAGAGGTTTGTTTCTCATCTCTGTAACTTCTTCTTTCCTAGCAGCTGTTTTTGCTGGTGGAGCTATGCTGTGTGCAGCTCCACCCATGAAGAACGGACTGAAACAGCGAGTAGAAATATAGATTTAAGGTGAAGAGCCAGCAAATGTTAGGATTTTATACTGTCTAGCTTTGCAGTGGATATCCAGCCCCTTATGTTAAATAATAAGAGTCAGATCATCCCTCATTGTATGCAAGTGTGTAAATGTGTGTTTTTCTCTCACCTGTGCACTGTTGCCTTTTTTTCCACTGCACATTGTCAAAGTGTTACCCTAATGTTGCAGCTGACAATACAGGTGAGAATGCCCAACAGTACGACTCCCTCTGGGATGAAAATCAGTGTCAAGTTATTCCAGTGAACAGCGGCATTAACTGGCCCACTATGAACACTGTATGGCACATTTTTCTCCAACAGTAATTGGGAACATTTAGTTCTTTGTTGCTCACACCCATCACAAACTGATAAATCAGATTTTGGATACAATATGCAACTGTTTGGCATATTTGAAATTTTTCACCCACATAATCTTGTCCACTTTTTTAAATGTCTTCTTCCTGCTGTGTAACTGCCACACCAACACTCGCTCAATTGTTTTTAGGCTGCCATAAAAGTAAGACGCCCATTTTCTATATGCGTCATAACCAAACTGCGGCGTCTGCTGATTCACCACATCAAGCCGAAGCATCTCCTGTGATATTTGGTGCTGGAAGAGCTGGAGGGGTCACCGCAAGAATGTCTGCTCCTTCCAGGCTACTGGTGGGGAACAGAGCCATCATTCAGACCCTGTTTGCTTTCCTGTTACATATGGTGAGCGTTAGCCGCCATGTTAGCGCCTCTGTTTCTGCTTTTATTTTCCAGGTCAGGGGTCAGAGGTGCCACATCTGCCCGACTTGTGAGGCTGAACGTGGAGGTGTCTGAACAAGAGTTGTTGTAAGACATCAACATGCACACAGACATCAGCACCTACATGGCGTTACCAAGTCAAGACAACAGCAGTAAACAACAGGCCGGCGAGAGCCACCTTGTGACTGATTGTTTGGAGAAAGAGAGCTTGTGATCCGGAGCCTGCTAGAGGCCAAATTGAACACCAGAGGGTCAGAGTGTCGGCAGAAGACGAGCTAAAAGCGCTCCTGTTGAGGGACAAGCACACTCTTCTTTAATTGTGAACACAAAGTTGTTGTTGGACAACAAAACTGCAGTCGTAAATGAACATGATTCATAGTTTGAAACTACACACTGCATTCTTTGTTAGGTTACCCAACAAATACAGAGGAAAAAGCTGGACTTCTTACATAACAGCACGGACTTTGATTGCATTTATGATATATGAGAGAATAATATGAAACAAAGTGGCATCCAAGTTACTCACTTGGTATAAACACGGGGAGGAAGACGTAAGCATTGGTCCAAGAATTAACATTTATATTACATAAGGTTTATGTGACTGTAGTGAGACCTATGTGGAGAGAGTGGCACTGAAAGAAAAAAAAAAACAGGATGCTAAGACTTCCACTGGGAGTGACCAGGAGGGATGGGATTAGAAAGGAGTACGTCCGTTTGAGGACAGAGTCAGAGAGGCGAGGCTGAGAAGATTTAGGCATGTGCCGAGGAGGGAGAGAGGAGGTACTGGACAAAAGATGTTGAAGCTGCCAGGCAGGAGGTAAAGAGGAGGACCACAGAGGAGGTTCATGGATGTGAAATACTACAGAGTTTCCAAACACTGAGGGAGAATCATGATCTTGAACAGGACTAGATACCTCCAAATATGTGACCAGAATCATAAGGTTACAGCCCCGTCAACAACAGAAGCCAAGTTTGTCGTCATTTTGAGTTCAGCCTTATTTGCACCATAAACAAAGCCATCGAGAAGTCATATGAAACACTGTCCCAAGCTAGGAATGCTAATACTCGACATATTAAGGAAAAGCAGGAAAAACAAGCAGGAATTAGGTTATCCTCTGAGGACTGCAAGCAAATATGCACTTTTCAATGGTCCTCCATTAATTCTGCAGAGTGGCGAGAACATTGTTAAAAAGTGTCCTTAGACGCTCTAGGACTCCACGACAAGGGGAGGACAAGAATACACGCTCAAAATGTTGGAGACAGTGTGCATCTTCAGGTCATATTTTGGGGATGCTCCAAGCTGGACTTATTCTGGAGGAAAACGGAAAATTTGATGTATCACATGAGAGTTCAAGAAGACAAATTCTACCAAATTTGTAATGACTGGACTGAATTCATAACCCCAGTCAGACACTTTGTATGACTCACCAAAGTTTTACATCTACATCTAGAGACTGCAACATTTGAATGGTGAGGTCAGAATATGTGTAATCAACACGAAAGCATGGATGCATCCTGCCTTGTTTCAGTGTTTAGGAGGTGGTGGTGGTGGTGTAACATGTGGGAGATATTTTCCTGGCACACTTTGGGCCCCTCAGTTCCAGCTGAGCATCATTTAAACATCACAGCCTAGCTCCAGCTCTTCGTGACCAGATTGTACCCATCCTCTGATGGCTGCTTCCAGCAGGATAACACACCACGTCACAAAGCTCGGATCATCTCAAACTGGTTTCGCATGACATTGAGTTTGTTGCACTTAAATGGCCTCCACAGTCACCGGATCTCAATCCAGTAGAGCACTTCTGGGATGTGGTGGAGCAGGAGAGTCACATCATGGATGCACAGCCAACAAATCTGCAGCAGCTGTGTGATGTTAGAATGTCAACATGGACGGAAATCTCTGACCACTATTTCCAGCACCTTATTGGATTCATCAGAACTGCCAGCAGCAGTGTACTAATAAAATAACCAGTGAGTGTAATGTCTATGCAGGGCTTCATGCACTTTTATAGCAAAGCTATGATCTACTTAGAGAACTCAGACAACTTATAATTCAGATAACTTTCAACAGCGGGGATATCCATAATGTGGTCATCTAAGGCACAGAAGCCCCACCCACCTGCAGTTCAAAACATCTGTTTGTTAGGGGCAGCCAATGAGAAGAAAGTTGCCTGAAATGAAAGCTAAGGAAATCTGGAAATCGGGAGAAGCAGCTAATCATACGTCTGTGACATCGTGAGCTGCCGACGTGCCTCCAGGCCACTGCACCGGCCTTCATAATGTACATGAAGGCTTCTTGAGCATCATTAGAAAAACAGACCAACCACAGTGAAAGTCAGCACATACCCAGACTGTGGACCAGTGAATATAAAGGTCAATTAGGTCAGCTAAAAAGTTGACCCAGATTTAGACACACTAAGCAATAATTTCACTCCCATGTGGTTTGTTTCTATGTTTACGCTGAAATAACTGACTTGAAATGATTCATGTAAAAACAGTGATTATCTGGAAAGTTGTTAAAGGCTGGCACAGTTTTCCAGAATACAAAGGAGGCAATGAGTCCCAAGTTACCGCAGCCTACAGGCCACATTTCCAAGACGTCTGCTGTGCTCAGAGCATTAACTGTCCAAATTATTATGCCACATATCACCTGACTGCACCTTTGCACTTGTTGCATATCATGCCCTTCTGTCCCTGCACTCATTTACTGTCAAATTAGCCATAAAAAAAATTACTTAAAAATATTAAAACACTGGTGTTATTGTTCAGTGCTACCTTCGCCAATCAGAGGGAGCAACTAAAGATCATGATTAACCTAAACTTTCCTGCTTCCACTGTCAAAAAAAACATATTCCACAAAGTCAGTGTCAGCCATGGAGGAAATACACTGGTCAAAAAAATAAAGGGAACACTTAAAGAACACAATATATCTCCAAGCAAATCAATCTTCTGTGAAATCAAACTGTCCACTTAGGAAGCAACACTGATTGACAATCAATTGCACATGCTGTTGTGCAAATGGAATAGACAACAGGTGGAAATTATTGGCAATTAGCAAGACACACTCAATAAAGGAGTGGTTCTGCAGGTGGGGACCACAGACCACTTCTCAGTACCTATGCTTTCTGGATGATGTTTTGGTCACTTTTGAATGTTGGTGGTGCTTTCACACTCGTGGTAGCATGAGACGGACTCTACAACCCACACAAGTGGCTCAGGTAGTGCAGCTCATCCAGGATGGCACATCAATGCGAGCTGTGGCAAGAAGGTTTGCTGTGTCTGTCAGCGTGGTGTCCAGAGGCTGGAGGCGCTACCAGGAGACAAGCCAGTACACCAGGAGACATGGAGGAGGCCGTAGGAGGGCAACAATCCAGCAGCAGGACCGCTACCTCCACCTTTGTGCAAGGAGGAACAGGAGGAGCACTGCCAGAGCCCTGCAAAATTACCTCCAGCAGGCCACAAATGTGCATGTGTCTGCACAAACGGTTAGAAACCGAATCCATGAGGATGGTATGAGGGCCCAACGTCCACAGATGGGGGTTGTGCTCACAGCCCTCCATGTGCTCGCCAGAGGTAGCATGACTGCCATTAGGTACCGAGATGAGATCCTCAGACCCCTTGTGAGACCATATGCTGGTGCGGTTGGCCCTGGGTTCCTCCTAATGCAGGACAATGCTAGATCTCATGTGGCTGGAGTGTGTCAGCAGTTCCTGCAAGATGAAGGCATTGAAGCTATGGACTGGCCCGCCCGTTCCCCAGACCTGCAATCCGACTGAGCACATCTGGGACATCATGTCTCGCTCCATCCACCACAGATTGTCCAGGAGTTGGCAGATGCTTTAGTCCAGGTCTGGGAGGAGATCCCTCAGAAGACCATCCGCCACCTCATCAGGAGCATGCCCAGGTGTTGTATGGAGGTCATACAGGCACGTGGAGGCCACACACAATACTGAGCCTCATTTTGACTTGTTTTAAGGACATTACATCAGAGTTGGATCAGCCTGTAGTGTGTTTTTAACCTTTAATGTTGTGTATGACTCCAAATCCAGGCCTCCATTGGTTAATAAATTTGATTTCCATTGATGATTTTTGGGTGATTTTGTTGTCAGCACATTCAACTTTGTACAGAACAAAGTATTCAATGAGAATATTTCATTCATTCAGATCTAGGATGTGTTATTTGAGTGTTCCCTTTATTTTTTTGAGCAGTGTATATATACACTGAGGAGATTAAACATAATAAGCAGTGAATGCTGTAGTTTTCCACACCGTGGAGCTCGGCTTGACGCTCTCAATAATCCCCTCGTTGTTATCCATGCAAGAAAAAAATCCACAGGACCACTTGTAAACATTTAAAAACGTTTACTTAAACTAAAAACACAAAAATGGTGATACAGAACATTCGCCAAATTGTTCGTTAGGTAGCCATCATATCCAAAAACCTACACGAGAGAGTCAGAGAGAGAGGTCAAAAAACCGTGTGGCTCCAACTCACTGCCCCCGACAGTCTGTGCCAAAACTGACCTTATGGGCTTCAATTAAAGTTGCAGTAACAAAACCTCATCACATCTCACATGCTCCATACATTAGAAATGCCACATAAATTACATTTTTATCCATCCTAAACAAATCAAATGCCCTTTAAGAGATCAACTTAATACAATAACACACAAATAATCCAACATACCTGTCGATACGCCTCTTAATCCCTTCTAAATAAATTAACTTATACTACTGTGAACATAAACTGTACTTTTTAAAATAACTACTTATTTATTGATTGTTATTGGCCTTTTTTAACTAAATACCACAGAACTGCATTTAGGCTCCTACATTACCGGCCCCTAATTGTTACCAATTCCTTGCAACAATTATTCATATCCTGTTTACATCAAAGGAGCCTACATGCTGCAATAATACTTACAGCAAAATAAACAAAACAAAAAAAAACACTGTTATTATTCTTTCATATGTCCAGAACCAGTATTTGGCTTCAGATTCAGTCTATCAATTGTTCTCTGATTCCTGAAGAAGACATAGCTTTGTTATTGGTCGACAAAGCTCGTTGGTCTTTGTCTTGACCTTCACCTGGCGAACAAGGCCTTTCTTGTCAGGAAGAGTCTCCACAATTCTTCCAAGTGGCCATGAATTTCTGGGTGAAGTGTCATCCACAATCAACACCACATCCCCAACACAGAAGTTTCTTCGAGGCGTGGACCACCGTTGGCGCTCCTGGAGCTGTGGGAGGTATTCCTTGCACCACCGTTTCCAAAAAATGTCCGCAAGGTACTGAATCTGTCGCCACCTGCGGTTAGAGTAATGGTCTTCTTTGTTGAACACTCCGGGCGGTAATTCAGGCTTGACCTTAAGCAATAACAGGTGGTTGGGTGTTAAGGCCTCTAAGTCGTTCAAGTCTGATGAAGCCTTTGTGATGGGTCTGCTATTTACTATAGCCTCAGCTTCGCACAGCAATGTGTGCAGACTTTCGTCATCCAAAAGCTGCTCTTTCACTGTTATACTCAAGATTTTTCTCACAGAACGGATTAGTCGCTCCCAGCTTCCTCCGTGATGGGATCCTGTTGGTGGGTTAAAATGCCATTGCACACCCTTTTGTTGCAAGTGTTTGACAATCTTGCTGGTGTTCCATTCTTTAATGCACCTCTTCAATTCACTGTCTGCCGACTTAAAGTTGGTTCCATTGTCAGAGTACATCTCTTTGACCTGCCCTCTTCTGGCAATAAACCTTCTGATTGCATTAAGACATGCATCAGTGTCCAATGAGGATGCAACTTCTAGATGTATGGCTCGTATGGCAAGACATGTAAAGATGACGCCATATCTTTTTACTTGTCCTCTTCCTCTCTTCACCAGGAATGGGCCAAAGTAGTCAACCCCAACTCTTGTGAATGGAGGATCATCCGGCAAAATCCTGCATCTTGGCAGATCAGCCATTAGTTGCTTGCCTGCAGGCCCATGTAGTTTTCTGCAAGTAACGCACTTGGACAGAACGTTTCTAATGGCTCCATTTGCTCCGGGGATCCAGAATCTTTGACGGAGTTGAGCCAACATGTGGTTCCTTCCAGCATGAGCTGTTACATCATGGATGTGTTTCAACACAAGCTTTGCAATGTGTGAATCTTTGGGCAAGATGGCTTGCTGCTTGGCGTCGTCTGGCATTGCTGCAAGACTCAACCTTCCACCAACTCTTATGACTCCGTCCTGGAGCACTGGATTTAACTTCTGGAGTGGACTATTTTTTTTTACTCTTTGGCCTTCTTTTAGCATTGCCAAGTCTTCCTTGAATCTTTGCTTTTGACAGTACTTCACAATTTCTGTCTCTGCCTTGTTTAAATCCTCACAAGTGATGTATGTTCCCTTGTAAACCTTCTTAAACTGACTCGCTCTGTTTTCTCCATTTAACAAATTTGCTTCCTTTCTCTTGGCTTTCAGCTCCTTCAGCAAATCTCTCAATCTCAGAAACCAGCCCACAGCACGTTTTAGTTTCCTCCAGGATGAGTAGTGAGTCATCAACTGGTCCAATGTACGTTCGGGCTCTTGTGCCTGAATGGTATGTACCTGAACTACTTTTTTGACCTCTGGGTCATCAACTTCAAGCATTCCAGGATCAGGATTCTTTGGCCATTGGTCTTGTGCATGGGACAAGAAATCTGGTCCTGCAAGCCATTTTTCATTTCTCAGGAAAGCTTCAACCGTCTGCCCTCTAGAGACATGATCTGCCGGATTCAGAGCAGTACTGATGTATCTCCACTGCGAAACCTGTGAGCACCCGAGAATCGCTAAGATTCTGTTAGCAACAAAGGTCTTGAATCTTGTGCTTGCACTACTCAGGTACTTAAGCACCGCCGTGCTGTCAGTCCAAAAGATAGACTCGGCAAGTTCCAGGTCAAGCTCTCTCTTGAGAAGCCTATCCATCTTGACTGCGACTGTCAGCTGCGGTCAATTCCATTCTGAGGGGTGTGGTTGGG
>JAMQGT020012507.1:0-20433 GCA_024447675.2 Pterophyllum scalare | reverse complement strand
TCAAAGATACACTTGAACCTAACAAACAGTTAGACATAGAATTTGATCTGCAAGGTCATAAAGTAAAAGTGGCTTTGCTGGCTGTGGATAAGGCCTTCTACGCTCTCAATACTGATAATAAACTGACAGCCAAACAGGTTACAATCTCACACACTCTTTTCACACTCACTGTACTATTGTAATTTAACCCATATTTTAAAGTAATCTAAATAGTAAATCTAAGCTTTTCTTCTCACTTTTCAGGTGTTTTCCACTATGAACTCATATGATCTTGGCTGTTCCTATGGTGGAGGAGCTGACTCAGCATTAGTTTTATTATGCTGGCTTGGCTGCTGTGTCTAATGACCTGACTGTGCGGAGAAAGGGTAAGAGAAAAACTAAACATTTTTATTTCATTTATTTACTTTGAAATGATCTTGCTCATGGCTTTGAATTGACTGATTCATTTGTTCAGCACTCGTTATTTTGCTGGTTTTAAAATATCATATTACCATTGAAATGAAAATGCTAAATGGAAACAGTTTGTGTTTCATAGTTGGTGTCAAGTAAAACTCAGGGAACAGTTGTTTGTTTTTGTGGCTGGGTTTGATTGCCCGTATTTAAATGGCTGTATTTAAATGACTTGTTGACCTATAATCTGTGAAACGTGTCAAACATCTCTCTCATGAACGATATCAGCTCATTGTGAGTGAGAAACAGCATTTATATCACAAGGTGGAAGCTGCACTCAGTTTTTGGAAAAGTGACTTATATATTCATTTTATTTTATCAAGGTTAAAAACTGTCATTGACATTAAAAATGACTTTTTAAATAGAAATCTGGCTCAGAAGGCTGCAGAAATCACAACAAATATAACACCACAGTTCTATAAAGATATTTGAAGTGGTCAAAAAACACTGGATTGATTATAATGTTGGTACAATAACACAGACTTCTAAAGATTCTTGCAAAACAGGTTATTTCTTCATTTCATATATAAGCACCTCATAAATCATGCTAACTGCACTCTATTTACCAATATGAGCAAAGGCATTACACATAAAAGCACACAGACACATCGGGATCACTTTATGGCAGACGATCACCGGCAGCTGTTGAAAGCAACTAATAAAGTAACTTGTAATCTAACTTAGTTACTTCTAAAATTAAGTAATCAGTAAAGTAAATAAGTTAGTTTTTAAAGGAGTAATCATTAATCAGACTAATTTTTCAAGGTAACTATACCATCACTGCACATAAGTAATGGTTTGTGAACACATCGGCCGTTGCATTTCTTCCTTTTATAGTAGAAGTTGTTCATTTATAGTAACTTTGATATATTTATGGGAGTACTGAATGAAAGTCTTTAAAAAGTAGTAAAATTTAGGGGATAGATATCATAAAAGCGAAACAGATGGGAAAAGTGAAGAATCAATTTCAGGACAGAAAAATCCAATGTCCTAGGCGAAGTGAACCCAGGGGAACCATGTAAGATTATCTATAGCTCCCTTACCTTCCTTAACTTCCTAACCCTAACGCCCACGGAAGGACAGAAGATGGCTCGATCATGAGGTGCCCTGCTACTTTGGCATGCCCCCCTGCTACTCCAAAACTATTTGAAAGCCCTGTTATATGCACAAGAAAGGTAAAGAAGACGTGGAGGAAGGTGCAGGCAGGGTGGAGTGCATGGTGGCAAGTATGAGAGGTGATTTGTGACAGAAAGAGTGAAAGAAGGGTCACAAAACAGTGACATCTGCCATCATGCATGATTTGGAGAGGACAGCCACTATGGAAGACATGGGACATAGTTGGAGGTGGCAGAGTTGAAGATAGTAAGGTTTTCATTAGAAGTGACCAGGATGGACAAGATTAGAAATGAGTAGATTAGAGGGATGGGTCAGATTGACTCTCTAACTTTGTCTCCAGACTGCTCAAAGTTGAGAGGGTTTGGACATGTGCAGAGGATGGATAGTGGATAGATTGGACAAAGGATGTTGAATATGGAGCTGTCAGGCAGGATGAAAAGATGAAAAGAGGAAGCCCACAGAGAAGATTCATGGATATAGTGGAGGTACGTTGTCACAGAAGGGGATGCTTCGGATAGGGTGAGATGGAGGCAGATGATTTGCTGTGGCTACCCCTAAAGGGACCAGCTGAAAGAAGAAAACAACTTGTACAAAATAGTTTGTCATCTAACATGTTGTCACTTAATCCTTGATTGGATTATTTAACAAAGCACTTTTGATGCCACATCTCCATTAGTATCTACCTTCCCTCCATCAACTTATAAGGCACCTTCACACTTTGACATGTCACACACTCACAATTCACACCATCTGGCCTCAGTGGATTTACATTTTTTGAGGAAATAAGGGTGTACAAAATTCTTAAAACTGTTTGGGAACCAGAGTCCCAAGCATTTTTTATCTTAATTATTCAAATTATGACCCATAATTTACAAATCAAACTTCATGTGGTATGTAATAGGGATGTGTTTTTGTTATTGTCAAGTTATTTTGAAGGCGAAGATTGAGATTGAATGAAATGAGAAGCGATGGAAATGAGCTTTCTCCAAAGGGTGGATGAGGCTGTCCCTTGGAGACAAGGTGATGAGTGCAGTCATTCGAGAGGCGCTCAGAGTGGAGTCGCTGCTACTCCACATCGAAATGAGCTAGTTGAGGTGGTCGGGGCATGTCCTTCCGGGAGGAGGCCTCGGGGCAGACCCAGAAGACACTGGAGAGATTATATCTGGGCTGGCCTGGAAATGCTGGTGTGCCACCAGGTAAGCTGGAGGAGGTAGCTGGGGAGGCGGAGGTCTAGGTTTCTCTGCTTAGGCTGCAGCCCCCACAGTCTAGCCTCGGATAAGTGGAAGAAAACGGATGGACTTTTGTATTGTTTTGTTTTATTTATATTATAGATTTGAACTTTTGAGATAGGTGTTATGAACTGTAAAGCAACGTGCATCATTCAGTGCACGGCACAATGCGTCTCACTTTTCAGTCACAATTTATTCAGTTTTCAGATGTTTATTTTTCATATTTTAATAATATAAATATAATGTGAGCATCTTCTGTAGTAACGATTTTTCATATTGCATGAACATCAATTTATTTTAACTGTTTTTCTACTTTGTCTGGAGTACAATGTGCAATGTTCATAATGCACGGTACCACACATTTAAGCTGCATTAAAAGTATTATTCATCACTGAAGAATGTGATTACTGATTTCAAATGACTTTGTCTAGAAAGTTTTTGATATTGTCCATTTAACATTCCTCAGCTTTAACCTGATATCAAAGTGTCTCTTAGTTTTAGACTACCCAGTCAGTCTGATCTTACAAACCACAGAATTTGCCTTGAATTTTTACACCCAGAAGTGAAGTCCACCTTTAACCTTTAGTTTATGAACGAAATCCTGGTCAGAACAATATCAATTATTATGTTTTTGATCAAATCAGCCTCGCCCTTTCTGCAAACCTCACAATGAATACTGATGTTTGCATTCCTCATGGCTAAAACTCAATGATGGAGACATTTGAAATTGTTTTACAATACTGGAAAGTGGATTGTATGACAGAATTGCTGGTTGCCCACGTTGTGATATCTATTTGTGTGTGGTTGTGTGTTTAACACATACCTGGGAAAGGCATCAAAGCAGTAAGTCTTGCGTGTGTCAGGGAAGGCCACCCGTAGACCTGACATCAGTGGGGAGTGTAGGATGACAGCAGCGCATTCATAGCGAGCAGCCAGGTCAATGGTGGGCACTGTGCCGATGCTCTGACCATACAGGATGATATTCTCAGGTGTTACACCATACCTTTACAATGACACAGAAAAGCCACATTTGTTTATACTATGATTTTACTTATAACACATAAAGCAATGAGTGACATTTTGAGTCATTAGTAGCTTTCATGTTGGGGCTAATCTGCTGTTAATGATGGCTAATCTAGCCAAGTCGATACATTTTCATGTAACATATTTAAATAAGGCAGTCAGTCATGATGATCGGATATAGAACTTTTAATACCTTTGCTTGGCTGACTGTGGTTATTTTTTAGGATTTGCAGGATGGGAGCAGAGCAGAGCAGCCTCATAAAGGAAGCAGAGGTGTCTGTACAACCCCTAATGAATTCCTAAAAACCTTTTTCAATTGAACAGATGGCATGTTTGTGCTTGCAAATCCCTACTGCCAAAGTGAACAGATTGATGTCACAAGGGAAAAAGTTTCCTTGATGCTGAAAATAATTTTCCTTCTTTCTGCCCTTGTCCTTTTACATGCCAAAACCTCCCAAAAATCAAGTATGTTGCAAAGGTACCAACATACTGAGACTCAAAAATCCCAGAATGTTCTGGTATGTATCTTAGTAAAGAACATTTTGCCTCATATATGGTATTTCTGGAAAATGAAACTCTCACAGCATCCGAAACCAATATTTTCCCTTATACAGTCACTGGGGTAATGACCCCAAGATAATCAACCTAAGAAGAATTCTTGTTGTTATTGCACATTTCCATGCAACAAAATTCTGTTTCACAGAATTTCTGTCCGTGCCCTCATGACCCTGAGCATGCCAGAGGGGAGGGAGCCAAAAAGACATTGTCCAGGGTGTGTGTAATCTGAACTGATTTTTTCAGCTCTAAGTCACTGATACTAATGTTTGGCAGGCCATGGGCCACATTAGGCCTGCCACGGTTTGTGATGGAGAGGGAGCTGATTGAATATCTGCCCTTCTTACCCAAGGATACGACACAATAAATAACTATCCATAACACTCTTTAACAGGGAATAAAAATGACACACAAAAATATGCAAAAAATACTTATGTCACTAGTTATGAAGTTTACAAAATTACACCAACAAACAGCCTAGGCTGGGCTGGGCAATATGGAAAAAATGCAAAAAATCTTATCACATTAATTTTTTCATGAGTTGATATTGAATATATAACAATATAAAGCAAATCACCGTTTCATAGAGGGGCTGCCTAGTGTATCATCAGCACAGCCAACGACATTGCAGTATGAGCGAAAGAAGAAGAGCATGACAAAAACCTGATCAGCTTCCTGGAATGTGCAGCAGAAGGTTCAGTGTTTAATAGCAAGAAATGTGCCATACAGTAGAACAGCATATCATTCTTTAGTAACCTGTTCCGTTGTTAAAATAAACATGCTGCCATTTTGTGCCCTTGCGATTGTACTGTGTGTGCATGTAGAAATCTTTTTATCATAGTCTAATATTTGTGCTTTTTGCCTTCATTCACGCTGGGCAGAGGACAGACTGAAGATTTTGCTGGTTTTGCCTCAAAACAAAACAAAAATTTGATGAAAAGGCACCTCACCATTACCTGTAAAATGAAATTACTAAATTTACCATAGCATCCATCCATCCATTCTCTTCCGCTTATCCTGGTCAGGGTCGCGGGGGGCTGTAGCCTATCCCAGCTATCACAGGGCAAGAGGTAGGGTACACCCGGCCAACACAGAGAAACAGACAACCATTCACACTCACATTCACACCTACGGGCAATTTAGAGTGACCAATTAACCTAACCTCAGTAACTGCATGTCTTTGGACTGTGAGAGGAAAACGGAGTACCCGGAGGATGTTATTGCAGCTGTGAGGCAGCAGTGCTAACCACCACACCACCGTGCTGCCCCCATTGCATCCTGATTTAAAAAAAAAAAAAAAAAGCCAGGCAGATTTAAATGGTTTTGCATTTGAGCTTTTCATTTGTTCCTATATTCATTTTTTTTAAAAATCAACAAGAAAAATGCCTTCTGAAAAACAGATTGTGCATAGATAAACGCATTGCTCTCATGTAACATTTTATATTGTTTCCTGTGTTCATTGTATCTATGATAAGAATAACTTCAATTGCAGTGTTTCTATATACAAAACATCAATCTAACAGAGAAGAACGTCTAAGTGCAAGACTTGTACATGACATCATTAAAAATGGTATAAATTTGAAAGGAAAATTGATATATCAAATGATAATATATTACTTAGGATACAATATTAATTTTATTCTACTTTACGAGAGCATCTGGTTCCCACACTGTCTGCTGGGAAAAATTCCAGCCTTTGGACAAATGTAGTTGATGACCCCTGACCTCTGGTAAATGGCTTGCTTTTGGAAGCAAAGTAAAGTACTAAGTAGAGTAAAGTAAGCTTTTCCATGCTGGCTTCCATTTTCAGCCCAAGAGGTGTAGGCTGCCAGTGACTAAGTTCACTTCATCTAAAAAACCATTTTTGCACCTACTCAAACAACTGCTAGAGGTCACTATGTAACTATAGGCCAAAAGCTGCTTTCACAAACAACCTATAAGGTATTTGAAGGAGAACAATCTTAATTCCATTTAATATATTATCAGTTATGGAGGTGACCAGTGACTCTCATTTCATTTTATCCTCAAGGAAAAAGCAGGACTTTAGGGACATCACTGTGAATGCAACACAAGAACAAATCTCTCTTCAAAGTCTTACCACTGCACAAAACAACAGAGTCCCCAAGGCTCCAAGGACACTGAAATCAAATTCCAGTATTAAGGCCCATATACTTAATGATTTTCCTCAAAATGTGATTGAAAAGATATTGAATAAACATACAGCTCCCCCTCAAGTGCTTAGGTTCCCTAAGGAACTTTAATTATTAACACAGTTTTATGCTCGAGAGGCTGCTTCCGAAAGGGCTGGGGAATGATAAAATGTTTAATTTTAATGCTAGACGTGATTAGAGGCTCTCAATTTTCTTTCAGTGGTATTAAGACTATGTGTCAAAAGGACACGTTAATCTCAGACATGTTAATATTTGATTTGTTGAAATCTATACAACATAATGAACAGCCTTTATCCTATAAAACAATTCAACAGTAAGGTGACAGCAGCTGAACTGATTTTCTATTATTAAGGATGAACTTCACATTTGAATCCAATATTTGTCTGATCTTGAGTCTAAAAGTTGGATCAGGTCGATCTATGGGGCCTATGTTGTTCTGTGTTTACTACACTACATCTCAGTAGCAATGCATTGGGAGAGCTAGCATAGTACAGAGTTACTCAAAGAGTTTAGAGGTTTTTCAGGCCTGCTACACTAACAGCTTTTCTAATAATGTTTGCAAAAGTTTTGAATTAACCACAAACTGTTTTTTTTTTGGGGGGGGGGTTGTCAGATTCACTTTTTGTTATGTTCAGTCTAACACTTGTTGGGTTGTCAGTTCACTCCTAGTAAGACAGAATGGAAAGGAGAAACTAATGTGACTATACAGGTGCTGGTCATAAATTAGAATATCATGAAAAAGTTGATTTATTTCAGTTATTCCATTCAAAAAGTGAAACTTGTATATTATATTCATTCATTACACACAGACTGATATATTTCAAATGTTTGCTTCTTTTAATTTTGACAATTATAACTGACAACTAATGAAAACCCCAAATTCAGTATCTCAGAAAATTAGAATATTACTTAAGACAAATACAAAAAAAAGGATTTTTATAAATGTTGGTCAACTGAAAGGTATGAACATGAAATGTATGAGCATGTACAGCACTCAATACTTAGTTGGGGATCCTTTTGCCTGGATTACTGCAGCAATGCGGCGTGGCATGAGTCCATCAGTCTGTGGCACTGCTCAGGTGTTATGAGAGCCCAGGTTACTCTGGGCTCTCATAACACTTCAGCTCTTCTGAACTGTTGGCTCTGGCGTATCACATCTTCCTCTTCACAATAGCCCATAGATTTTCTATGGGGTTAAGGTCAGGCCAGTTTGCTGGACAATTAAGAACAGGGATACCATGGTACTTAAAGCAGGTACTGGGAGCTTTGGCACTGTGTACAGGTGCCAAGTCCTGTTGGAAAATGAAATCTGCATCTCCATAAAGTTGGTCAGCAGCAGGAAGCATGAAGTGCTCTAAAACTTCCTGGTAGACGGCTGTGTTGACCTTGGACCTCAGAAAACACAGTGGACCAACACCAGCAGATGACATGGCACCCCAAACCATCACTGACTGTGGAAACTTTACACTGGACCTCAAGCAACGTGGATTCTGTGCCTCTCCTCTCTTCCTCCAGACTCTGGGACCTTGATCTCCAAAGGAAATGCAACATTGACTTTGATCAGAGAACATAACTTTGGAGCACTCGGCAGCAGTCCAGTCCTTTTGTCTTTAGGCCAGGCGATTCGCTTCTGACGCCGTCTCTTGTTCAAGAGTATCTTTTGCACTACTTGAGCTCACCGTCTCTGTTTTTGAAAAACTAGTGGCTACGGGAGCCTTGGCCCATGTGTGAGTAATGTTGTAATGCTTTGTATTCACAAGCATTCTGAAAATACATTTCTACTGCAGGTCTATATTTAGTCACTAATAAGGGATTAAAGTATAAAAAAATATTTTGACGGAGCACCTCGGTCCGGGGGGGTGGGTCTTCCAGTACCGAACCATTGCTAGTGCTAATGGCCCGCACATGCTAGCAAACTAGTTCTGGTAGCTACAGCTGCAGTAAAGACAAAAATAACAGCTGAAATTCTCAGCAAGTACAATACACTCCCATACGGGGTTCTGTATTTTACGAGACAGGTGGCAACTCTAGCGATCATCCACTCTGTGTTAAAGGAAATCCATCGCAGCAACGAAGAGTTTTTTAGAATCTGTGTGTGTGTGTGTGCACATGCCTGATTCACACTCCCAGTCCAGTAGGTGGCGGTAATGCAGTTCTATGTTGGTTTGCCAGCCACCAATAAACCCACAAAAAGACGACAGAGCACTGCTAATTCTAGTGAGGGGCACTGCTTACACTGAGACAACTGAGCGCTGCAGAGTTTAAACGAAGCATCGACACAGTAAATTTGTGTCAATAATTTTTTAGAATCTAATTAATCAAGTTAATCGATGAATCGTTGCAGCCCTATACCAGTCTAAAACTAAGAAACTAAGATGCTTGTTGTTCTACAATTCATGATACGCCTCTCAATAAAAAATTGAAATCTAAACTGATAATAAAAAGATACAATACAAACATCAATCCATTTTCTTCCACTTATCTTTGGCTGGGTCGTGGGGCCACAGCCTGAGCAGTGAAGCCCAGGCATCTCTCCCCTAGCCTGCCCCTCCAGCTTACGCCTAATACAGACTTCAGCGCTGGGTCTTTGTAGAGCTACGGCATAACCTACATAAGTGGCCAATGTTGCCAGCGTTTATGCCTGTGTAGATGCATTGCATGTGTTAATAGCCTTTCGGTTGTGTCCCAGTGTCCCATGCGGTGCCAGCCAACACAAACATATAATGCTAGGACATTTTCCCTCCTGGGTCCTACTCTTTCCGATGGTTAGTTTTTTTTAAAAGGGTAAACACAATTGTCCCTCTAGTTTTTTTCGCTTCTTTGTACAAACTTGGGGGAAGTTGACAGAAATGCATGCAAGCAAATGACAGTGTTTCTCAGGAGGTGCGCTTCAGGTTATGTTGTAAAACTTAAATAATAACTAATGATATTAGATCTAATAAAAATATCAGGCCAAGATTAACAGAGTTAAGGCATTTTTCTATAACGATGTGAGGGCTGCAGCTCCATCTGGTGGAAGATGGCTGCATAACATTTAGGACAAACATTTACGGCACTGGGCATCAATTAAAATCTTAATTACGCTAACCTACTAGTACATCTGACACTGACTAGTGAAAATAGCGACGACTAGTCGCGCACATCCCTAGTAATAACTGGTAAGGTCGGTGGTTGGTATTGGCAGATGCCAGAAGCCAAGGCATCTGTAGTGAAACTTCGAAAAGTTGCATCCCTAATCATTATTCTGTAATAAGTTGAGTTAATTAAATTGAAGCTATGCAACCCAAGAGGGGCAAGATGATGAGTATTTGACAAGACAGCACAGATATGAGAAGTTTTCTTAAAAAGATAAGAGGGTTTATTTGTTTAATTGGTTTTCTTTATTTTTTTTAAGTATTACAACTACAACCAGTATTTGTCCCCAGTATATAAACTGAATAAATTAAATTAAGCCTAAACATTTTGCAGCATACAAACATCTTTGTGTAATTTGTTATAATAATAATAAACAGCAAAGTACTACATATAATACATAAGCTCTTCCTCATCTACTAATACTGTTCTGTGTTTGCATTATCACTGCTGTCCAGCTTGTGTTGTCATTAAGTATAGGAAACCCTACATTAAGAAGCATTAAGAAGTATCAAGAGATACAAAATGTAGCAGCTTCATGCAGTGACAAGACACAAATTTTAGGCCTGAAACGGATGTTGATAATTGGATTAGCTGACAATTTAATTATCACAATAATTGCCTCTAATCACTGTAAGTGGTTTATTGTTCCCGATTCAGAAACAGTAATGTGAATTTATTGCTTTATGCCAATGCAAAACAAAAGATCTTTGGGGTTTTAGCCATTAAGACAAAAACATGTTTGGAAGATTGTGATTGGCATTTTTCACATAACACTTAATAACAAAAATGGGAAAACATGTGCCCTTTTTAGCAAGTTAATGTAAGCTTTACATGTCCTGTATGCCCAGTAAATGAGCCCAAAATACCTCACAGATAATTTATTTTACAGTGTAATCTAGAGAGGCCGCTTGGATAATGACCTATAACAGAACCAGTCCGCCAGACAATATCTGTGCATTTATAAATGCTGCAGTACCATTTTGTGTAATATTCCAACTTACTATACAACAATAGAATCTTCAGAACCCTAATTTTAGTAATGTGTATGAAAGTAAGATGTACAGTAGTTGGCCTGGCATGTTATTTATTTTTTGTTCTTGTTATTTATATTTTTATTGTTATTTGAGATTTGCACAAAGAGATGCACTGACTTAGAAATGAATTCTGTTGATTTAATTCAATCTGTTTACATGTTTTGTTATTTGCACAAAATACTAAATGTCTGTACAGGACTACACACGGGAGGAAGCACTTAAGAATAGAGTTCTTTACTAACTCAAGTCAAAACCCACTTTTTAAAGAGCAAGTTAACCTTTTGTTGTTTTTGCATTACATGTTTTTTAGTTTACATTTTCTTAATTTCATAAGTGCGTGTCTTTTGTTAAGCAAGAAAATAACATTCTTTTTATTCAAGATGCATTATTATTTAATGTATTATAAAGTTAATTTTTGGTCATTTGTCATATACATGTACAGCTCATGGTAATAAAAGTGTCTTTGTGACATATGGCTTTGATTTGGAAGTGTCTTTTTGGTTTTACTTTATGGGAAGCTGGAAAATATCACAATATGACTTTCAGCCCATATCAATCAGCCCTACTACTTCAAGATGACCACCTCTAGCAAGACATCTTCAGCATGCAGCTAGTGCCACACAAAAAGAGTGAGCATGAACAGAGTTGCTCTAGCTTTAAAGTGACAGGTCATTTCAAACTGAGCTCAAGAAATTTCACCAAACACATGAACTGTTTTCAATATGCAGCTTGGCCATATGTATTTTGTTAATGATACAGTAGCTGTTTGCACTGGTTAAGTGCATTATCAAGATTAATGGGTAATAGGTTCATCCTTAAAGGTGGAGAGATGTCAGATTATATTCAAGAGTAAAGTCTACTCAGCAAATGAAGTCAATGAAGTTGATGAACTGGAAGAAATTTTCAGCTTGCAAGCGCTTATGTCTCAATATGGGATTTGGGTATTGTGTATAATTCAAGTGATTTCCACAATTCTACCACTCATAATGTGGAAATTTCCCACACACAATTACAGTGATCTAATAATATTAAGCACCGTATTTGTAAGCGTGAGTATCTGTGTGTATTTATTCCCACTCAGAGGACAAAAGAAAAGAAAACTGACACGGAAAGAACTAGCACTAAGTCCCAGTGAAGTAAATATTAACAATGTTAATCCTCAGGATACTCAAACAGGTAATGGTCCATTATTAAGGTAAAGAAAAAGTCCGAAGACTACGAGACTAACTAGTTCAGAATATACCTGTAGCTAAGGTGAAATGAGCTCCTGAACTAGTAAAATATACACGATTGACGGGATGAGGTGGCAGAGGCCAGGGAAAGCCGAAAGCATGCTTTTTAAGATAGATGCATAGCTGAATCCTCTGCTAAAGTCCGTCTTTAACCAACTCTAGCAACAGCCATCTTTAAACAATTCTGGGCAGAGACAAGAGATTAAGGGAGACTGAGCCATTCCAAGTATGATGTCACCAAACACACATCTGACTGAAACTAGTGCCCACTAAGTTTTTTGTCTGTTGAAAGCTGTCAGAATACCATTGTTTGTAATTAGCGCAAGCCCACACACAGAAGAGCTCCCACTCTTAAGTAAACGATTCATTCAAGTCATATTCTTTTTGTCCTTTTGTCAGTCATAAAGACTTGAAAAGAATCAAGAGAAGCCTAGGGGAAATTTAAAAAATAACAAAAAAAAAAGTTTTCAACAGTGATCTGAAACTGATAACTGAAGAAATCAATTGATAACCACCTCCACTGAGGTTGTGTATGTATTTATTACAAACTGTATATACTTATAACCCTCTGTACCCCATGGCAGCTGGCCCACATGTTTCTTCTACTACTGCTTGTGCATATAAGTGCACTATATTTGAACATTTTACTAATATCGACAAACATCAATAAATCAGGAATACAAAACGGATATGTGAAAAATATTTTGCAATAATTTACATTTGCACCCCAGAATCTCCTCAAACACTAATGATGTCAACGACTCAGATACTAAGTAAATAAACTCTCATATGATGTGAGAAAGTAATCAAGCTCTTTATCAGAGGGAAAGTGGGACTTTTAGGACACTTGATCCTAACATTAGCTGGTACACAGTTAGGTGTCCGGAGGGTCGCATGTCTGATCGGCTGAAAATCAATAACTGCGACAATATAAGGCTAAACAAGCCTCATGATGTGTGTTTTATGCTAGAGCTATCAAGAGTTGAAATCACATGCTACTGCAGTATTGGGAGTATTGAGTATAAACTAATATATTGAACTGAGATTACCTCTGTGAATGGCATCTAAATAATGTTTCACAAACACTTCTGATATCAGCAAGCACCCATTCTGATTCACTATTCCCACTGACCGAGTGACTTACAGCAGCAGCAACTCTCTTTTTAGAGGAAATCGATGGAATCTGTACTTTTGACCTGTTCTGGGATCAGTCAAAGTCTTGCTGTTATTGCTGCAGTTATATATGCACAACATATGCTGTGCATATAGTAATATTAACAGCATATTTGAGCACCTTTGGTGGTCATTCTGGCAGACATTCAGGAAACTATTGGACAACAGATGCAAAACACACTTCTCCCAACACAACAGACCTATAAAAATGTCGGCTTCTGACTTCACGTGATTTGGCGAGACCCACTCCAAGCGGGCTTTGCTCAGTCTCACTTGATCTCGTCTCTTGTTCTAGACACTTATTTGGGAAGGTTTTTTTGAAGCATTATCTAAATTAAATTGTTATCTAAACTTCAGTGATAAATGCATGACCATGAATCCTGCATAATATTAAAAAACATAGTTTATTAAAGGAAAATAAACATGAGCTCACAGATACCATCATGCTAACCAACATTTCACTAAAATTCTGCTTGGACACTTTATTGTCAGTGATTTAAAAATGCATCTGATTCTGAAGTGGGGTACAGATGGCAATCTATTTTTATACTTGGTGATGACACTCTTTAGGGGGGTGAAAATCATCCATGAAAGTAAGTCTGTCCATGTAACATGTCCTAATGTATTTATAGAATCCACAATGAGCAGAAAACCACAGTTCACTTGATCACTTATCAGAAAACAGGTGAGTCCCATTTCTAGGGTTCCACCACCTGCCAAGTCTACTTTAACCCCTGTGTAGCAGTAGTACTGGGGGCAGGTAACTTTATTAGCGGCAAACAGACTAGGTAATAAACTTTTTACCGGCCACTAGTTGAAAAATGCCACATTCACCCAGCCAGCCACTGCATAGCAAAGGCTATGTGTCTGAAATTTATCGGTCAGTTTTATTTTTGCCAGTATTTGTCTGGTGGGAATAATTTCACCACACACTTGCAGGCACTTTTTGATCCACAGCTCTCTCTCATGGGTCATACTCACTTGTTCCTCAACATCTGCCAGGCCGCCTCAATGTCCGCATACAGGTTCTTCTCGGAAGGCTTACCGGTGCTGACTCCGTAGCCTGAATAATCGTAGGAGAACACGTTGCAGTTTATCCTGGAGCCGAGGCCGATATAAAAACTGCACATCTGTCCCAGGTCCACGGCGTTACCGTGGGAAAAAAGCAGCGTGTAGCGACTGCTCGGCGCGCAGCGCACAAACATGCATGCAACCCGGTTACCCCTGCTGCTTCTGGTGGTGAACACTTCCACTGCATCGAGCTCTCGCTGGGAGTACTGCCAGTCCGCCCGTTCTGTTAAATGTAAGCTAGTACCCCCGTTAGCGTCGGTGTGCATGGAATATGTGGGCTCCGGTGGAAGGAAAGCTAGTTTGGCCGCGATGCGACTCGGACATGGTGGACAGCAGAACAGCCAACACAGCTCGCCGATAGAAAACCCATTCATCCTGGGGCCTTGTTCTGGCATTTAGGCGCGGGGTTACCCGATTTACTAACTTCAGTTGAAATAAAACACACAGTTAGAAACTGGTTCGAGATAAAGTGTACCATTAACTCACTGTTACCGGAGATGGCAGGCTTGGAAGACAGGCTAAGCGATGTCTTGGCTTTGCAGCTAACGCGCTAGCCGGCATACAGGTGGCTCACAACAAGACTCACAGAAATGACGGCGCAACATTCACGTTTATGTTATTTTACGACACTAAATTGTGCCGCAGTTGGTCTCAATAGCACAGTTCTGTCCTTTGAAAACATTACTTGCTGTACGTCAAGCTTTGTTGTTAATAGATTCTAAAAGAGAAAGCAGCCATTTCTCTGAATGGATACAAGCCGGTTTTCCGGTACAACCGGATATCCTATTTTGTTTTGTTTAGCTTTTTTTGTATGCGTGTCAATTTATTTTGCAACAGCACTTCTGTGACAAAAAAGTCGTTAATTCGTGAGAACAAAAAACTATCGTGTTTTTAGATCAAATTTAGAAAAAAAAATTCCCCTTTTTTTTTAGCCCGTCATGTCTGGCACTTTTCACAATCAGAATCATCATCCGAATGTTTCTGATCAATCCGAATTGTTGTACCGAACATATTTGTTTTTACAAGAACTCTATAAGTTCTCTATAGGCTACGCTTATTAATGTTTATATTTTTCTTTTATTAATTATTTATTATGATTATTGTGCACAAAATATGACTGCCAGGTCTGACAGGCAGGAAGAAAAGAGTAAAGAGAGAGAATATATATATATATATATATATACACACACACACACATATATATGTATGTGTATATATATATATATATATATAGAGAGAGAGAGAGAGAGAGAGAGAGAGAGAGAGAGAATGAGAGGGCATTTTGTAGGGCTTTGCCAGTGCACATCTTGTTCTTCCTTCCTCCGACAGTCACTGCCTGTCTCCTGGAATCTCCTCCATGCTCATGTATTAATGTGCCATCCTGTAGGAGTTGAACTACCTGTGCAACCTCTGTTGGGTCCAGGTATGGCTTCATACAACCAGTAGTGACACTGACCCTAGCCAAATGCCAAACTAGTGAAAAAACAGAAAAGATGAGGAGGGAAAAATGTCACTGGCCTCCACCTGTGAAACCATTCCTATTTTGGGAGTTGTCTCATTGTTTCCCCTCTAGTGCGCAGGGTTCTAGCCAGTGGTTGATCACCCAGCGCTGCACCATGCTGAGGTTGTCTTGCACTGGGCTGAGAATTTCTCTGGTTCCTATCATGAACCAGCGCACACTTCACCCCATTGCAAATACCAGAATCAGATTTTTTTCTCTCGCTGCACTATAGTATTATTTCACAGCAATTATTATTGCTATTAGACATAAAATCCCAGGAGCTGTAAGCGTCCTTGTCATGCTGACAACGTGATGGCGGCTATTTGAAAGTAGGTTATATATTTATTTATCCATTCAATCTCCCATTCCATGGTGAAATAAAAAGACATACCTATATCAGGGGGGTGACAACATGCATGTGCAAACCATTTGACTGCATCTAGTTGTCAGAGTAGCTCAGGTGTAAAACTCCCAGCAGGAGGTCCAGTGCCTTTTACAAAATAACTGGTTTCATCTGATTACTCTGCCATAAGGTTTCATTGGTGTAAAGCCCAACTGCTGAGTTTGGCTGACCAGCCAGATCTAGGAAGGCTTCTGTTGGTTCCAACTCTTTGCCATTTTAAAACAGTAATGCAAGCTACCATGCTCTTGGTCACTTTTAATGCTGCAGAAGTTCACTCGTAGCTCTCCCCAAATATATGCTTTGAAAAAATCCCTTCTCACAGGTCCACAGGTAGTTCTCTCAACACTGTGACTTGGTTTACATTTTGAAAGACTGAGGTGCTCCCAGGCCATCTGAGAGACACAATGCGTCCTGTGTCTGCCTCCTCCCAGTAGGACATGTCCAGATCCTAGTTAGATCTGCACCACCTCAACTGGTTGTTTTCAGTATGAAAGAATAGAACCTCTACTCGGAGTCAATCTTGAATGACTGAACTCGTCACTCTCTCTCACTAAGGGAGAAACCAGCCACCCTTCGGAGGAAGCTTGTGACTGTGATGTCATTCCTTTAGTTGCTACTCAGAGCTTATTTTAAAAAATAATTTTAAAAAAAGACTAGTTCTTATATAACACTTTTCTACTATACTTTTACAACATGTCTCATTCGTGCACTCCCTCCCTCTAAGTGTTTTGTATCTAACATTCACGGTCTTGGGGTTTACCATCTTGCCCAGGGACACTTTGACAAGCAGACTGGAGCAGCCAGGGATTAATCCACTAACCTTCCAATTAGTGCGTGACTCGGTCTACTCTGAGCCACAGCTACCCCTGTGAAACTTGTACCATAACAGTGCACTTCCATTGCAGCTAATGAGTGCATCAGATATAAAAGCAGTAGCAGCAGAACCATGTCCTTAGATAGCTGAAGCATGAGAAGGAAAAGAGGAGTGGCTCAACAAACATATTTCAGTGGAGACATGAAGTTGGCTGCATTTATTTTAGCCTGGAAAAGGATGGGTAGACTAATATGTTCAAATTATTAGACTGCAGAGATGGAGTCTGGCCAAGCTTCCATTGAGAATACAGCAGAAAAAGAAGTGCCAGTCGCTCAACACCATATATCTGATATTTATAACAGATAGGGTGAAGTTATGTTTTTCCCAACTTGAATGTTAATTAAATCTAACTTATGAAATCTAACAAATTTATTCCATACCAAAAACTGTATCAAAGCCTCAGCACAGACAAGTATTTAGGTCTGTCAGAAACAATTTATTTGGAAGAAAACAACACAATGGGGACCATAAAAATACTTGTGTGAAGAATCTCAAGTACAACTAAACTCCTTAAAGTTTATTTTATCATCCAATGATTTATTTAAGTGTGTATGAGTGCTGTTATCAAGAGTGGGCAGCAAGGACCCAAATGCAGGACACACACAAGAATAAACAAAAAACAACCTATTATTAGGTGGAATGTGAAAGTCTATGAATGAAGAAAATCCAGAGTCCAAGATCAAAGTCCAAAACAGCAGCATGTCCAAAGACATGCATGGGGTTAAATTAATTGGCAATTCTAAATTAGCTGACAGTGTGCATACAAATGGTTGTTTGCCTTTCTGCAATAGACTGGTGATCTGTCTATGGTGCACCCAGTTGTTCACCCTATGAATGATGGGAAAGGCTCCAGGCTTGCAAACTGAAAAATGACACTGAGCAGGTTCCACTCCGTGTAAATGTGATGCGAATGACAATAAAGAATCCTTGTAAATAGTGCATTAAAATGTGACAGATATGGGTTCTTGCCAGGCATCATGAGTTGATGGTGAGAATAGGTGGTAGAGTATGACACTTCATTTGAACACAAAAAGTATTACCTACATCCTCCAATCACATGGCTAAAAACTCTTCAGTGCAATGGACCACATATCTGATCTGAAACCCTCACCCCTCTCTCTTCACCTGGATGTGCTTTAAACCATATTATTTTCTGTTATGGTAGTATCAAAATATTAATGCCATTTATATATTGCCTGTAAAAGGTTTGTTTGTAATTTACACCAATGGCTTCAGAGCTGTCATGCATGATGCTGGCCTACCATCAGGAGCAACTTGAGATTTAGTGCCCAAGAATGCTGCAACAGGTAAAGAGGCGGAGGATCACACCACTAACTGTTTAATTTGTTTAAAACCCAGCCTAGCAAGTGAACCACAGCTAACATGAGAAAAACTTCTTATAAAATGTACTATTAATTATTATATAATTAAGTAATATATAATTGCATCATAATATGAAATTATTCTTGTCAGGATGTGAAAAGAATCTTGTGAAAATACAAGATAATTTTCTAATCATTGCCATCCTGGCTAAAAGAAGTTGCCATAAATCTGACAAGTGAATATGAACTGGAATGATTTTAGCCTCTGCTCCTACATTTTGTATGTTGTGCTGTTGAACCCTTAACACTGATATTCAATTCAAGAAGTAAATTTGAAAAGCAAAAGGAGACATTTTGACATAAGAAAATTGGTGTGAATTTTAAGACATAACAAATATGTTACATTTCACAAATGATGAATGTCTGACGATGTCTTTAACTTATTGATGTCAGTAACACAATCTGTCTTGCACAATGACAAATTAATTCAACAGTTTGCTGTTTCCAGTGTGTTACATAAGAAGACTGTATTTATGAAACAGTGTCCAACAGTTGGGTGGTGTGTGGAAGAATGATGTGGTGCTGAACCCTTCTGATTGCTCCACATGCAGCAGAAAGGGTCATGGCTGTGTTAGCTTTGGCTTATTATGATATCAATCCACTGACAGATCTCAGGCCTGTTTAGGTTCTTTCTTTGGGTGTTTTGTTTACACAGAGACAGGCAGTGCCTAAGGGGAAAATATCTGAAAAGAACTTTTTAGAGATTAGATTTGGCTGGGGATGTTTTCCAGGCAGGATCACAGAGAGCAGTATGCTGAGTTCACTGCATGCTGGTTTATCTAGAAGTGAAGAATCCTGCCTGCAGTGCTTGGCTGCAGGCTAATACGTTGGCTCTTTTCAGTTTCTACCTCACAACTGGCTTCAGATGCAGCCATATTACAGCAAACTGGTAGTAAACAGACAATGCATACATGCCAAGGTTGAGTTCTGGTCCAGGTTTTAAATCCTTCAACAAAATGAAAAATGTGTGCATCATAATCACTCTATAATATGAATTCCATTCTTGTAATATGTTCTGTAAAACAGGGACTTAAACCTCAGATGTGAACTGAGATGTCATTGCTGCATGATGCTATCTGGTCAACTGCTGCTTGAACTGTCACAACTACTTTGTTTCTACTTTTGACTTTACTTTTGTTTGAATAACTTTTGCTAACTAATATTTAACCTGCCTGTTAGTTTTCTGCATCGTGGATTCTATCGTTGGTTGCTACCTGCACAGTAAATGGAGTCTGCCTCAAAGACCCGGCACTGTTACCAGGGCTGCCACTCCTCTTTGTGGCTGTTCTGGATATGTTCATAAAATTCTTAATATTCTGTATTCCAGCAAACGCAAAGGAGATGGGGCTGTCATATTGTCTCTAGATGCTCACAAGGCATTTGACATGATTGGATGGCCATACCTATTTACACCACTTAAAAAAATTGGATTTGGCAATACATTTTTTGAATGGGTATTGAATGAATATTCTACACTAAACCAAAATTATTCATCACTACTAATAGAAAGACAGATCATTACCATTTAATTTAGAACGTGGTGTGGGACAGGGGGACCCATTGTCCCCTTTGCTTTTTGACATAGCGTTAGAACCTTTGGTAAAAGGCATTAGGTATCATGGTCATGGGGCCATTTTATTACAGAGATTAGAGCATGCCATAGGTATTAAAGGTACTGCACTGCAGTGGTTTGAATCATATTTATCTAACAGACTCCAATTTGTTCATGTAAATGGGGAGTCTTGTTCACACACTAAGGTTAATTATGGAGTTCCACAGGGTTCTGTAATAGCATCAATGTTACACTGCTCAAAAAAACAAAGGGAACACTCAAATAACACATCCTAGATCTGAATAAATGAAATATTCTCATTGAATACTTTGTTCTGTACAAAGTTGAATGTGCTGACAACAAACTCACACAAAAATCATCAATGGAAATCAAATTTATTAACCAATGGAGGCCTGGATTTGGAGTCACACATAAAATTAAAGTGGAAAAACACACTAGAGGGTGATCCAACTTTGATGTAATGTCCTTAAAACAAGTCAAAATTCAATTCAATTCAATTTTATTTATATAG
>JAMQGT020012506.1:0-10079 GCA_024447675.2 Pterophyllum scalare | reverse complement strand
GATGTTGCTGCATCCGTGGATAAAGGGCCACATCCTGCTGAGTGAGGGCTTCCCTTCATATTAGACACAAGCAGGGATCTGTGTGGAAATGTGAGGTTTGGCACTGAAAGGAAGTGGTGAGCATCAAGTCTGTGATGGTGTAACTGGGACTGGCACAGTTCTGTTCACGTGGACCTCGATGGTTCCTCGTATGCTCACTGCTGGCTTTATATTCCAGTGTTTGTGTGGCAGCAGTTCAGGTGTGTTACAGATGTGAGGCTGGAAAGGTGTTTAGTAGCTGCTCCATCATCTTCCACTCCTTAAGCAGAGAGCTCAGTGAGTCCCACCCTGACGGTGTAACAGGCTGCAGTCTGACCCTGATGTTGACCTCTGTGACCTTTGGACACAGCTGTGTTTGAACTGTTTGCAGTCTTCCTGCTTCCTCTTCATGTTGTGTGTCTCAGTTCAGTCTCAGGGAGCTCTGGCTGCTCTCAGCATCATCTAGATGGAGTCAGGATGGTGTTCTTCCTGCAGAGCAGCTGCTGACCGACCTGCTCTGAACATTTGGAGCTGGAATGTGGAAGGATCCACAGCTGGAGGGGAAAAGCTCCAGAGCAGAAGTGTTGCTGTTTGAATAAACAGGTGTCTCAGCACATTTCTCCCATATGGGCTTCTCTTCATTGGCTCCCTGTTAAATCCATCCATCCCATTTCAGATTCCTCTGCTCACATCCAAGATGTTGAATGATCAGGTCTGGTCTTACCTTCCAGAGCTCAGAGCACCTTCTTCTCCTAACAGAGCTCTTCTCTCTCAGCCTGCAGGCTGACTTGTGCTTCCTGAGTTCCTGAAGGAGCTCTCAGGCCCTCTCCTGTGGAAGCAGTCTGAAAGGAATGAGCTGCAGCTCCCAGTTTGGGCTTTAATGCTGTTACCTGAATGCTCAGAGCACCAACAAATATTTAGCCCTCAGACAGCCTAAACCTGCCTCAGCTAGGGCTGCAAATCAGACCTCATTTCATTGGAACATTTGAGCTTCCAGCAGCTCTGGAAGCTCGTTAGTCTGGATCAAACCATCATTGAGCTGCGTTCACTTTTTAATGGCGCTCTCGTTTTCCTCCTGCTATACAGTGCCTTGTGAAAGTATTCGGCCCCCTTGAACTTTTCAAACTTTTGCCACATTTCAGGCTTCAAACATAAAGATATAAAATTGAAATTTTTTGTGAAGAATCAACAACAAGTGGCAACACAATCGTGAAGTGGAATGAAATTTATTGGATGTGTCAAACTTTTTTAACAAATAAAAAACTGAAAAGTGGGGCGTGCAATATTATTGGGCCCCTTTACTTTCAGTGCAGCAAACTGACTCCAGAAGTTCAGTGAGGATCTCTGAATGATCCAATGATGATAAATAGGATCCACCTGTGTGTAATCCACATCCAATAAATTTCATTCCACTTCACGATTGTGTCCCACTTGAAGCCTGAAATGTGGCAAAAGGTTGAAAAGTTCAAGGGGGCCGAATACTTTCACAAGGCACTGTACATCCAGAGCAGCTCTTTCCTTTGGAGCAGCAGCTTTGGTTCCTCCATTGAACTGTCCTCCCGCTGGGCTGTTGGAGGTCCAGCTCACATGGATTTTTCCACTTGAATCATGTTTAAAGTTCAAAGAAATGTGACTCTGATTTCCTCACATGGACAACATGGAAAATCCATGAGTTGGGATAGAGAGCGTGTCCTGCTGGAAGCTTTGGAATATGGATGCTGTGGATGTCCTGCTCCTGCTCTGAACCATTGTCTTTGACCTAAAGGTCAAACAGGGTCCTGATGCTTGTTTCTGTTTGTTCCCCTGGAATCAGATCTTCTCTCAGCAGCTCCGAGGTCTTCATCATTGGTGTCCAGTGATGAGTTTGATTCCTGCTCAGCAGCTTTTTCCTGCATGTGGGTGCGAACAGGCGTACCTGACAGCAACAGGTAGCAAAGAGAGATCATCTTTCCCAGCTGGAACTCTTCACTGAGCCGACCTGGAGTCAGATCCAAAGCAGGAAACAGTCCAGATGTTTGTGTTGACTCTGACTCTGGATCAGCTGTGACTGACAGACTGTGGACATTATGGAGCCTAAATGTGAGGCCATGTTCCTCCTTCATCTGCAGGTTAAAGCCAAACAAAGCTTCTCATTAAAGTGTGCAGGTCTGAGAGGCTGCAGACAATCATTGTGTCAAACACAGTAAGATGAGAGGAGCTGAAGCTCAGATGTGCAGAGCAGATGTTCTTCACATTATGACCTCACTCTGTTTTGTCTTCATATACATTCAGTCTGTGTTTATAATGCACATTTATGCTTTTACAATAACACATTTCATATTTCCTCTAATCACAGACTGACTTGGTGTGGACTCTCAGAGACTCACTGTGAAGTTGTGGCCTCAGTTCTGAAGTCCAACCCCTCCCATCTGGTACTGCTGGACATGAGTGGAAACAGCCTGCAGGATCCAGGAGTGAAGCTTCTGTGTGCTGGACTGGAGAGTCCAAACTGTGGACTGGAGACTCTGAGGTCAGTTCACTGACTGCAGCTGTTGTTGTTTTTCTATATTTCAGATCTTTGATTGATGTTTGAAACTTTCTTTGGTTCCTAAATGTTCAGGATGTGTCTGAAGACAAATGTGTAGAAGTTTGAGTGCTTTCAGAAATGTTGTGTCTTTCCAAACAACACTTTTTCCTTTTGGCTCCAAATAGAAGGGACAGCCTTGAGCAGTTCATTTAAAGGCTGACAGAAGTGGAAGCGGTGACGGGGAGATGTTGGACAGGACAGTTTTTCAGCCTCCACAGGTTCATGTTGTGCTCCATCAGTCAGTGCAGATGAAGTCAGTACTGATGAGGCTGCAGAGTGTGTGAGGGATGTGAATGAGGCTGCTGAAGATCTGATGATAGCAGGTCCAAACAGGCTGCAGAGACTTTGAGCTTCTGTGGAAACAGAGACATGAATGTCAGAGCTAACAAAGCTGAAGATAGGAGCTGTGATGATGTTCATGGCTGCTGCAGAGACCCCCCCCCAGCTTCTGTGCTGCTGAGGTGTGTGTTAAAGCAGAGGGACAAAGAGCAGCCTCACACAGGCCCAAACATGACAACAAAGAAGGATTCAGGCTCTGTGTGAGCGTTTCACACAGAAGCTGGAAGGACTGCAAGAAGAAGGCAGCTGAAACCAGTCCAAGTGTCTGAGGTGTCCATGGAGCCCAGTCTGACATGTCATTGAGACACTAACATGTAGAAGAGATGGTAAAATGAAGCAGTAGTTTCCATGTTGGAGCAGTTCTCAGTTCAGTGACAGGGTTTAATACAGTTCATGAGTCAGGTCCACATGTTAGAAACAGCAGCTGATCACAGACCTGCTTCAGAAAGTTGATCCAATTCAAACAGTTTGGGAGGACCTTGAAAGCAGCGTGAGCAGTTCACTGCCTAACCCCACAGAGCATCAGACTGTCAGTCTGGACTTCTCTTTGTTCCTATTGGCTGTCAGAGAGACTTCAGACCAATCAGAGGCTGTGGGTCTGTGCATGAAGGATCATTCAGGTGCAGCAGTTGGAGTTGGGGAAGGAGAAACGGCAGTTTGGGGTGTTTCCTGCTTTTCATAGTCCCGCTTGTGCTGATGAAAACATTGATTGATGTGGGGGTTTGTTCTCCAACAGTCAGTTCTGTTCTTTATTATTCAATAATTGCATTGATCAGCTGTGGAAACACCACTGCCTGTTTTATTGCTCATACTAAATCCATGATGGCTGCATGTGGCCATGGCTGGATCTCCAGCCCAGCTGGGCACCAATGTTTGATAGAGCCTCACCAGCTGGATTTGAATGCTTGCCTTTTCTTCATGCTTCAGTGATGAGACATGAGGCCATATGGTGTGTATACAGCAGAGTTGGAGTCATTATGGAGGCCTCAGTGGAAGCATCACAGTCCAGCTTCACTGAAGCTTTAAAGGATCTGATATGAAATGAGAAATGAAGCAGCCAGAGCTTTTTCATGGGTGGAGACACATTTGTGGGTGTAGAGGGTGAAGAGTTTAGGGCTGAGACAGCAGCCCTGTGGGGATCCTATGCTGACTGTGAGCTCAGAGGAGACCCTGCCTCCCATCCACCCCCTTGTAGTCTGTCTGTGAGGAAGTCCAAAATCCAGTTGCAGGTGGGAGTCGGGACCGCGGGATCAGCTTTCCTGGTCTGATGGTATCAGAGTCAGAACTATAATCCAGGAGCAGCATCTTGGCGTAGTTTCTTCTGCTGTTCAGGTGTTGTAGTTGTGGTGGAGGGCCGTGGTCAGTGGTGCCGCTCTCAGGCACACAGCGGTGACAATGGCGACAGATGTAACCAGTCTCCATCCTCCTAAAAAAGCTAAACAAAAGTCAGCAGTGTGGGACTACTTCAGATACCCCCAAATGTACGTGAGGATGGGTATCCTGTTAGCAAACAGTTTGTTAGGAAAGTGGCCGCTAAAGGAGGGAATCCTTACTTTCCTCATGCTCGGTCCACACGCTAACCACCAGCAAAAGTGCTGAGTCATCAGAACTACAGACACGCCGGTGCCCGTGGCCGTGAAGCACATCCTGTGCTGGACGCGCATGTCCGTGTTAAGGGCCTTTCCGGACTTAATGTGAAAGACGGCAAATTTACGTGTGTTCATTTTAAAACTTTGGTGTGTCTGTTTTTCATCCCTTAAAATTAGGCTCGGCATGAAGGCCTTCAGGATGTTTAATTCTAGGAGCTCACACAAAGATCTTTAATGATCAAAGTCAAATAAACGCTGCTTTAGGAGCATCTGAGCTCAGCAGGTGCTGAAAGTCCCTTTCACTACAAACCCATCCAGTGAGCAGAGGAACGCTGTGGACCAGTGGGAATAAAGCTCCCTGCTCCAAATCCAAAGAGCAGATCCAATGTCCCTGACTATAAACTCTTCTTTGGAGCTTTGATTGAAGCATGGAAACATCTCAGGATGAAGTGGACGGCCTACAAAGAGCAGCACTGAAAGCTCATCATCATAAACACTGAGTATTAACACCAAAATCACTTCAAACATCAGGGTTATCCTGCTGATCCAACCACAACACTGAGTTTGTCAAACATGTTTATCACTTTGTTTGCTTTATGCGGAAAATGATTCAATAACTTCCTGCTGATACGCAACAATTCATCATATTTCCTCATCACCCTCTTTGCTCTGACCATTTGAATAACCTTTGAACTCCAATAAAGGCCTCCACAGAGTCTGGCTACAATAATGGCAGCAGATGTTTCTGTGACAGCAGCAAACTTCTGGATGAAGTTCTTTCAGTGTGGCACTTTGTAGATGCTCCCTGAGCTCTCGTCTCACAGCAGCTGCACAGAGACCAGCGTTGTTGGTCCAGGTCAGAAGATGACTCGTTGGAATGAAGATGAGCTCGGAGTTTGTCTGCTTTAAGAATCGCACTGGGAAAAGGTGCTGTTGGAGTTCCAAGATGGGAATTTCTTTCCAGCTTCACCTTTAAAAGTGAAGCAATGAAGGAAGAACACGACTTTTTCAAGTGTTTCTAGTTTTTTATTACAAATGTTTATAAATTTAATCTGAAAATTCAGTTTGAAGCTGCTTCCTGTCGGCTTCAGCTGTTCTAAACTTCTCCATTCTGAACCTTCTTCATCTCTGACTATGAAACACTGGATGATTTCAGACTTTGTCTAATAAACTCACATCTTTGATTCTTTACAGATTGAAGCTCTTTGGTTTGTCAGAGATCAGCTGTGATTATCTGGCAGCAGCTCTGAAGTCCAACCCCTCCCATCTGAGAGAGCTGGACCTGAGCTCTAACAAGCTGCAGGATTCAGGAGTGAAGCAGCTGTGTGGTTTTCTGGAGAGTCCAGGATGTGTTCTTGAAGCTCTGAGGTCAGTCTCCATGTTTTAGTCGTGCTGAGATGAATCTGATGTGAAACACTAAACTGCAGACATAAGGCTGATATTATACTGATCCACACTGAGGATCTTCATGGTAAAGTCTGTGTTCTTCTTCTCTGCTTTAGTCCACTGACTGTAGCAGAACAATGTTCACATTTCAAAGCTTCAAACAGTGATGCTCAACTTATGGCCCATGGCCCACTTGTGGCCCTCCACAGAGTGGGCCATGGGCCTGCTGACCTTTCCTAACTCAGAGAGAGGGGACCCTGAATAACTGAGTACTGTTCTTACTTAATAACCACAGCTAACTCTGTAGCAGTTCAAAGGTCATGGCACACAGCAGTCTGTGAAACACACACAATTTGGAGCAGGAATTTTTGCACAGTTACAAAATGACCCTGCTGAACTGCATGCTGGGTAATGCTAGCTAGTCGGGTATGTGTGTGTTAGCAGCTGCGAGAGGCTCCACGGCTGCAGAACATTGAAGAAGATTAAAGAGAGATGGAGGATGAAGAAAAGAGGGCGGAGATGAAGCAGAAGAACTTTGGCTCCAGAGAGGAGCTGTGTCTGCTGTTTAAAAGAATGAAGCAGCAGCAGAGGAGCAATCGAACCAGTTTGTTAACCAGAGTACTGAAATCCCCCAAAACATCGTAGTCAGATTCCCACTGTCCTTTAAACAGCTGAGTTTTAGACGGGATGTGAGGAGTGATGGACGGTCGACGTCCTTCAAGGACGGTGGGAGTGAGTTCCAGAGACGAGAGGCTGTGGAACAGAGCGCTCTGGACCCCATCGTAGATAGATGGACAGCAGATGTAGTGAGAAGATGGGAGAAGAGGAACCAAGTGTACGTGAGGGAGTAAATATGAATGAGAGCAGCGATGTGTGGGGGTGCAGGGGTATGAAGAGACCTGTAGGTGAGGAGGAGGAGCTTATACTCAGTACAATGGTTCATAGGGAGTCAGTGGAGTTCCTGAAGGGTGGGGGTCATCTGTTGAGTGGAGGAGGTCCAGGTTATGAATTCTGGATCATTTGAAGTTTGCAGAGAAGTTTGAGCCATAAAGCAGAAAGAAGTGAGTCAGAGCAATCAATGCAAGAAGGGACCAGGGCATGAACCAGGAAGGTGGTGCTGACGGGTATGAGGGATGGATGAAGGTGGATGATGTTGTGTAGATGGACACATGCAGTGCAAGTAAGGTCATTGATGTGGGCCTCACAGGAGAGTGTGCTATCCAGGATGATCCCCAGACTGTGACGTGGGCAGAGAGATGGGACGATGGAGTTGTTGAATGATTGGATTAGGAGGTATTGCCTTCACTGCTGTAGGAGCTGAATTTAGTCCCAACTGATTCTCTGCTGTTTGCTTTGAAGAACAATAATTACTGCTATTATAAAACCAACATGAAGAACCAAGAGGAGTCTCAGTGAAGACCAGCATAAAGAGCACCTGTAAGGTAACTCTGACATGTTATCTTTATAGCCACAGCTGGACAACAGCTTCACTTCTATGGAAGGAGACAGCCTCCACCACCTCCGCCCTGTCAGCTGTGCACAGTTAGAACTGAGTGAAGCTGACCTTTAAATGCTGCTGTTGACTTTAATATATACGGATAATAAAGCCTAGAGGCAGGTCGGAAGATGCCAGAAGAGTCTTGTTGCCTTCAAGATCCCAGCGGATATTTAGCTGTCCTCGGCTCTGTTAGGTTGCTGGGCAACAGTCCTTGTTGCTGGGCAGATATAGAGGTAATGATGGGAAGTTTGTATCTGGATGAAAGTAGAAGCAGCTCAGCGAAGCTCGATCCCAGATCTCTGGTTAGAAAGGAACAACAACATCAGCGATACACTGCAGCACACACACACATTACACCGTGACCTCCATGCCCACTGGGTGCCGACCAATTGGAAGCCACAGATTTGGCGTTGCCAGTAACCCAGCCCCTGTACTACTTTGCTTATGGGCCCGGGCTCAGTGTAGCAGTGGTTGAGCACTGAAAAAAGATACAAGTAATCTGTGGCAATCTTGGCTGAACACACGGCAAGTGACCCCCCCCCCTTTGCTCAGCAGCTCCGTGGGTAACTTAGCCTCACGATGGGACCCAGCAGAGAAGACCTGCCGGGATTCATTCAAAGAAACAGCCCTGGACTGGACAACCTAACAGAACCTTGGTATCCTGAGTCTTCTGGCTGGTTGGTTTGAGTTGGTGACAGCCGGAGCTGGGCCACCATCTCAGGTGGGCTCAGCGTACTTTGTTAGGAGTGAAGGCAGCGCGTCATACAAATAGACACACTCAGTGTGTTCTAGTGTCTCTATATGAATGAGTGCAGCTGAATTCTTCCTTCTTACTCCACTATGATCCAGAAACTGCTCTGAGATGCATTTTGAAGCATCTTCTCTCTGCAGATAAGGCTGCTGCAGTCATTGTAAACCTGGCTGATAACAATAATGAGCTGCCTTCATCAACACGCTGAGCTGGGACAGCAGCGGCAGGACAATCATCCTCATCACTTTCAATCTGGGAAAGACTGGAAAAGCTGGGATTGCATTTAGTATTGTAGGACACACTGACAGAGTTCAGTGCTGCTTTGGTCTGCATAACTTCATTCTAGTTTACTGGGTAACCTTCACTGGTACTGCTTCAGTTTGTTCTTCCTGCCATCAGAAGAAGATGAGCAGGAATCAAAGCAGAGCTTCATGCTTTACCATAGATTACTGATTAAACCTGTGAAGCTCTCGGAGATGTTTTTGAGCCAAAGGTGCTCTACAAAAATACCTGTTGTTAATAATCCCCACCTTCATCTGCAGATTCATGTGGAAGAAATGCATTCAGAATCATTTCTAGGAAGTAACAATTTCAGATTCCTGCAGCTGTGTCCTGAACATGATCTCAGATGTTCTGGAGAGCATGTTTATTAAGAACATGTCTGCAGAAAACAACTTGATTTCCATGTTTCCTGGCTTTGGGAATATCTGCTTAAACAGCAGTGAAGGGAAATTCTTGTGATTTCAGGAAGTAATAATGTCAGATTCCTGCAGCCGTGTCATTGAGGATTATCAGAGATGAGCTGGAGGACAGGGGGAACAGGAACATTGGCTTCACTGACAGTTTGACTGGATTCATTAACACAGTTATAACCATGCACCTAAATATGATTGTATCCAGGTATCATAATGCATCAGACTGATCTAATAATGATCTAATATCAGCCAAATGCTGCATTAACCATGTGAAACTGTTCACACAGAAACTTTGAGCATGAACATGGTGCAGCATGTTGGTAACAACCTGGTTATAACTGTAATGGAAAAACAATTTTCACCTCTATTAACCTCTGAGTGCTCCTTTGGTGTGTAACTGTAATCTTCTAGTACACAGACCAAGTGTGCAAAGTAGAAAACAAACTTCTTTCTAGGTTGTGTCCAAGGCCATGAAGCACTCATTATCAGACTGAAGTTACATGGTGGTGGGAAGCTGAACTCCCCCAGCTGATAGAACAAGACTGTATCAACACAATGACCATAAAGGAGCTGGGATTATTCTGCTCTTTGGTTGATACTGGTGTGGAGACTGTTCGTGCTGTATTGACCCCTTTGCAAAGGTTATTTTCTCACTCTCAATAAATCATCATCAAATCAGTTTGGTTTCAGGGAATATAGGGGATATAGAACATGAAACTATCCTAAAGGCTCTCTGTGATGTGTTAAAGATGTTGGTGAAGAAATGTACACGCAGGCTGAAGTCACAGGAAGTTGCAGTACCTTGCAGTACCAGCAGGGTGTGGTATTTAATTTTCAGCCAACAACTTTCTGCCAGCTTCCTGTTGATTATCAGCCGTTTAAACGAGACCACATTACAAATATTGTTTAACAAAACCAAAGACAACACGACAGGTGTGGAGGCCACATTTACACACACATCAACATCCAGCTGCTTGTCTTGTTAAAATATCCCTCCAACCCCCCTGCTGGTACTGCAAGGTACTGCAGCTTCAGCATGTTTCCAGCACAGGCAAAGCGTGACATCCACACGATGTCCTGGAGTAGGTGGGCGACTCTATTCTACATGTTGCCATGGTGATCACAATGTGGCCAATGTTAAACTATTGGGCAAATGTTCTTCTTCTTCTCACACACTCTCTGTGATGTGAGGACCATCAGGTACCTCTCTATGATCTGCACTCAGAGTGGATGTTGG